>JBCAUA010036921.1:0-12089 GCA_038406235.1 Peronia verruculata | reverse complement strand
GGATGGATGGATGGATGGATGGATGGATGGATGGATGGATAGATAGATAGATAGATAGATAGATAGATAGATAGATGACGGATGGATGGATGGATGGATGGTTGGAGAGATGTATATGTATGTGTGTGTGTGTGTGTGTGTGTGTGTGTGTGTGTGTGTGTGTGTATGGATGGGTGGAGTGAGGGAGGGAGGGGGAAGGATTTAGTGATCGATGGAGTGAAGAATGGGCACATATATATATATATGTTCATTTTTGTGTGCCTAAACCACAAGAAAAATATCTTTTTTTCCATTAAGCTGTCTTGTTGGTCGACCACAGCGGGCCAGTACCGCCAGCTAGATAGCATAGTACATAATATACATATTAATTACATATATATTTAGTAACAGTCAAGATGGTTGTTATGAATAAAATAATGTAAAGTGGTTAGATAGACTATCAGATAGACAGACAGGCAGATAGAGACCTACAGAGACAGATAGTTGAGGAGAGGAAGAGAGTGAAAATAAGGGAAGGTGTGTGTGTGTGTGGGGGGGGGGGGGTCGAAATTTGATGTAGAAGCTGTGTCTATCTCTAGTAACAGTGGAGAGTTTTTGAAATAGTTTCCGATTACTTGAGCCTACACCACTTTAATTCAAAGGCGGAGCCTCCCTGCTAGTGGCGTGTAGAAATTCAACAAGGAGCCAGTTTCGGTAGATGCGATGACAGATTGAAACGTGGTCGGTACGATAGAATATAGCATCACCAACAAAACATATAACTTGGTAAGCATGGACAATCCACGCAGGACGCCGAGTGCGTGTTTATAGTCCTTTTTTGTGAATGTCGCTGTACAATCTTTGATTATCAAAATGTACAGTTTTTATGTACGGATTTTGATATGCTTTTTAGAACTCCTAAACGCATTGCCCATACAGTGTTGTACTTTGCATATACTTTGATCGACTTTTTTTTTTTTTTTTACCTGTAAACGTATACGCCATGCTAGGCACAATAATTATAGCCGTAATCGCGCTGATGTGCCGCTAAATTCCAACACAAACCAAAACTAAAGGATTGAAACATAATCAAAATGTGCAGCATGCGTGTCATTTTGATTGTTTTACTTTAGCCGACAAGCAGACGGTGCTACAGTATAGTTTCAATAGAATGCCGGAGAATTGTCTCAGTTCAACGTTGACAGTGATCAGTTGTTGTATTGTCTTATAGATCGGTTTTTATTTAACTTAACTTACGGTCATTGCTCCTTATCTACGCAGACTGGCCGGTATTTTGGAGGCACGTATTTGCATGTGAGTATTGATGGTTGTGTGCATGTGTGCGGGGTGCATGAGAAAGATCTCCTAGTTAGATCACGCACGCATGACAGGGTGTGTTCAGCGGTGTTTATTATTAAATTTCAAAGTATGACTGATGACGCCAGCCACAATGACAGCACGCCATGCGCGTGCTTTGCTATGAGTCCTACTAATAATTATCATTGCCCATTAAAGGTATCATGTCATTTGGCCATCATGTGGAAAAATCGACTCCCCTTATAGAACGCATTTATTGGAGAGATCGATGCCGAAAAAGAAAGAGGATAGCATGATGAAAGTCCAAGACATAGCAGTTTCAGGGGTATAGCGTGAGTTATGTGCATTTGTACTATGATGTGAGTATTACTAGTTTCTCTACTTGGGCAAGTACCATATGCTATTCACCGTCATTTTTGAATTGGAAGCTTTTGACATCATTCTCCCGAAGAGTATTCAGACGCTCTTTCCATGGTGCGCTACCTGATCTGCAGATGATTCAACAAACTAGTGCTGGACATCGTTCAACGACAGGTCGACCTGTATTTCAACCGTGACCTCAAGGAGGAAAGAGAGCCAATTATGTATCTACCTGCCCTAGCCTCTTGCCCGCACCGGTACTCGCCCTAACTGTACACATATAATTATCGGATGATACTTTACTCATTCACCACTTGGCTCCCATTAGTCATAGCAGTTTAATGTATTCTGCACCTGACTTGATGAACAACATGACAAAGCCGTTTAATGGATGGGCACAGTTGGCAAAGCTATACCCTACCACTTGAGCATGAATGCGTCCATAAATTGTATGTGGATGACTGTAACTGATGGTGACATCTTGCTATGTTTCCTTTCATCTGGCGTCTGTCAGAGAAAGTGTTTAGGTTGTTGGTATTTTTTAGAGTTCTTCTGTCTGTGCCCTAACGTATTTTGTTTTTTAAACAAGCCAGCAGAGTCCAATAGTTTAAAATAATATTCTGAAAGAAATTGGTCATGGGCATAACTGAATATTGGCCAGCGAAAACCTGCGATATGAGAGAGTGCATTTGGATGTGGAGAGCTCATAAACTGTGCCCGTGCTAAATGAAGGTTTCCGTTTAAGTAAGTGTAGCACTGTGTGAACCAATGAACTGAACGGATAGATGTTTCTGGCACGAAATAGCGGAACGTAGTACATCATGAGAGTGTTTACCGAATTGAAAGGATTTGGAATTATTTAAGCCTATTAGAATGGACAACTGTAGCATTGCATAAGTTTTTTTTTCTTTTTTGGCTGAAGAGGTAAAATATATCGTAGTGCAAATCTGACCAAGAGATCATACAGATGGATGTAACATCACACCTGTGTGATTTACCCGACATGTGAATGTGGCATTAGCTCTGGCAGTGTGTACGTGTGCTAAACAGTGGTGGTTCTGGGACATAATTCAACTGGATACTTATTTCACCTGGCCTGTCTCACTACGTCCTCTCTCTCTCTGAGTGGGGAGTCGGTCAGTCCAGCTACGTCCTTTCCTCACATCCTCTCTGCCTATTCATTCTATATGCGTTAACGGCAGGCATGTCACTGGCGGACTGATACCGATCCCTGTCATGCTTATTAATGGCGGCCCTTAATGACATTATTTTACCTTTCCCACACCTGCGCCGGGCAGTCTGTCAGTTGCACCACACATCATGACGGAGCCTCGATAGTGAGCTGTCATCCGGTACCGGTGGTAATCTGTTCCTAGTCTGCTGGTCTGAAAAGTGGATATTCGCTGTTATAAGATGTTTGTTATACGAAGACAGGGTTATATGCATGATTGACAGTACTAATTTTTTTCTTTAAAACCAAAAATAATAATAATAAAAATGCGGGTCTCTGTCTTCTTTATTTAAACTTCCAGCAGACTGAATATAGGCGAAGTCTCATAACGTCGTTAGGGGAGTAAAAGGACAATGATTATGGATTTTTTTTGTGCGATGCAGGATGAAAAATACACTGCACTTAGTACTTGTACGTGAGCAGTTTGTCCCCGGAAATTGACACGTGCATTGTTGTTCATATAAACACACACACACACACACGTGTTCTCTCACACACACACAGGCACACACACACAACAGACACATATAGTATTATGTATTTGTATGTCGCGTATACAGCTACAGAGGTTTATATTAATACATGTGCCTGTCGTTTTCTGAGAGATTGGTACAGGACTTTGTATATTTGGCATTCACAAAGATTGTCACCGGTTCCTGTTTATCTTATGTCTCAAGCTTACTGATATTCATTGGTTGTGCAAACCCATGGCAACTGACATAGTATCTTTCGGTTCACATTGTTAGATCAGAACTTGAATCTGTTTCTGACGTTTTACCCCGACTGATACCTGCAACTGTTTGTCTTATTCACAGAAACTGGTAGTTTTGCTCGTCGTGTCAGATTGTTTCATTCATAATCATGAGGTTTGACATCAAGTAAGCTGTTTGTGTTGTGTTCACAGAGATTGACACCAGGATGAAGTTCAGTATTCAGCCCCCGCCAGGACAGAGCGCTTTTGACCAGTGGCGAGACGCCATGAAGGCCGTATGCAGACTGCCCACGGGACTGCCACCAGAGTTCAGAAAAAAGGTAACTCTTGATAACGCTTTGGCCAGTGTGTAATTCATTCATGTGTTCTTTTCTCCGGAAAACACTCTTCACTTCCTCATAGAACAGGAAGCCAAAACGGGTGGATTAATTAGTGCTGTATTGCCATGGTTCAGGAGAAAGTTAATGCTTGACACAAATTAAGGGTCACGAATTCAGCGAGGATTACTGTTGAAACAGCATTCCCCATTCTCATCGTTGTAAAACAGATAAAGCATTAGAAAATAAAACAATGAACATATACGCGAAAAACTTTTGAGTGACTATTTAGTACCAAACAGCTAGACCTCTTGAAAAAAAAGTAGTACATGGTGTGATAGAAATTCATTGTCACCATTGCCAATGAACATCACATGAGCTGCGGCTGTGTAGCCTGAGATCGCTTTTTGTTCGATGCCATAAGATTTGGTATGTAAAACATTTGTGTGTCTATGTGTGTCTGTCATATGCGCGCATGACAACAGATAGTTGTTTGGTGTTATTATTCAGTGAATAGGATTATCCTCCGGAGGACAAGGACACGTATAGTTATTTATCCTCTTTCCATTCTCCCATCCTCTCTTTTCTTATCTGATTCTGTCTTACCTGATCGTAAATATGACACATTTGTTAACGTTGGGCCCTTCTCTGACCACTGACCCGGGATATTGTGCAGGTGTGGCTGAGTCTGGCTGACCACTACTTGCTACAGCTGAAGATCAACTGGGACAAGACGGTTCGCTTGGCTTTCAACGAGAAGAGTAATCCGGATGATGAACAGCTGGGAATGCAGATAGTCAAGGTGAGAGATTTTGTCGAGTTGTTCTTCTCGAGTGTACCAGGCTCTGCTCTCAAACGACAGAACTGAACATCTGATCAATTTGGTCAAAATATTTGCAGTGTCAAACAGGCCACCGCCACTGTAACCTCCACACTTATTGGTTCTACGATTTTTATGTTAAAATCCTGTTTCAGTGACTCCTACTTCACAAAGTACCAAGTGAAACAGCTCGTTGACTACCTTGCAAAATTAGGTTTTCGTGATATATGCCTTTTTGCCATCTGACTGTAGAGCTGTCTCCTTAATCGCCCTCCTCATCAGCCTGTCCTTTTCCCCACTGAGAATGCAGGAAATGTGACAATATAAAATACCACGTTTCTCACAGAAATACCACTCTACGTATCAATTATCAATAGCTGAGTGGGACGGAGATCGATTAAGATGTCCTAAGAACCAGATAACAGTCTCTGTGGGACAATGAGGTGTGGAGGGCTAGAGGGTGGAGAAAGGGCTGCATAACTCTCATCACCTTAAAAGTCCCACCTGGACTGGTCAGGCAAAAAGGCATCCAGGGAGGCCATGATAGTAAAATTATGATGTCCCCCATTGTTTTCAACACCCTTAGTAGGTCATCTGTGGGAAGAAGTCATCGCACATTCAGAACTCAGGCCATAACTCTTCTTCTGTACTGCTGCCGACCAGTGGATCAGTGGGTAACGGGAACGCTGTGTCTCTTTGATAGCAGTGGGTTGAAAACTTCACAAAATAAGTGTTATGACACCCATCGGTTCGCCAGTTATATATATGAGTGTGGAGATCACTCAATAAAGGGCTTTTATTTTCCCATGTGTTATAAGCGTTATAGGCTTTTTTTTTTTTTTTGTCAAGAGAGAGAAGTTGCACAGCATGGTCAAGTGTTAAGGTATTGATCCCTCCATATAATAGTGCCAGCATTCGAATCATACTCCTATCACGGGAAGAGGGGAAAAGGAGGGAGGGGTGGGGGGGATGGTTCGAGATATTTCTAGATCAAAGTGTTTTTTTTCTTTCGTTTTTTGTTTTTGTTTTTGCTAGTTATTTTTTACATTCAGTCTGACCTTTGGTAGGGAAATGGCGATATCCACTTAGCAATTAAGAGAGCTTGTGGGAGATAGCTCTCCCGCCAATGCAATGGTGATCCATTGACCAGAACGGTCGCGAAGACGTCGAATAGATACCTCCGGTCATTGCCCTTTATGAGCAGGCCAATCCTGATGGAAGAGCTCAGATCTGTAGCCCTGAAAGTGGGCTTGTCTGTGCACCACAGTTCTGTGGCTTCTGTCATTTTCCACCCCCTCCCACTCCCACAAACCAACACCACTTGCTCATCAGTGACATGCTTCACCTGCCCTCCCGGCTTTCTTTGTTCTATGATCTATGGGTTAATATGTGTTTTTGCCATTACTATTATCATTTTTTTTTCGGTCAACTTTTCACACCTCTTCCCCTCTCTGCCCAGCTGCTGATACTGAGGCCAGTTAATCCTATTTACCTCCCCCCCCCCCCCGCATTAAAAAAAAAAATCAGATTTCATAAGTCATGGCAGCTTTTTTTTTCATTTAAAAATACAACTCTCTTCCCACGAGGGAGTGCCAGGTCTCCATATCCCCCCCTCCCCTCCCCACACACGCACAAAAAGCGTGTGCGTAGAGGGAATGGGGTGGGTAGAAATTAACGAGATACGTTCTTGCGACAGAGAATCATCTGTCGCTGGCATAGATAGTGTCTTTTCACTACCTCCCCCCCCCCCCTCCCCGGCCTTCCAAATCCGACACTGTGTACCATGTCTAGATCTCATTATTTTTTCTTATTTATGGACGGAATGCTGCTATCGATCTGGCTGCAATTAGATCAACGATTTATGCGCGGTCCCTGGGTTATTTCTGTCCGTCTCAGAGGCGGTATCAGTAAGTCTGTGCTGTTTTAGTGTCTGATGATGGCCTATGCCTCCTTGCAATCTCACTCTCTGTTTTTCTTTCTCTCTTCCCTTCCTTCTGTCTCTCTTTCTTTCTCTTTTCTTTCTTCTTTGATTCTTTCTTTCTTCCTTTCTTCTTTTTTCATTTCTTCATTTCCTTCTTTCCTTCTTTCTGCTTTTCTTTTTTTCTGCTTTTCTTTTTTCTCTCTCTCTTTTTTTTTTTTGCCGCTCTCTTCCTTGCTAGCATTAATTTCCTTCCCCCCCCCCCTCTGTCTTACACTCTGTATTCTCACCATTGACAAGTATTCATTAGTTAATCTGAGAGATCATTGGCAACGACGTCTGAAAGTTTTGTGAACTGTTTCACTTGATTGTCAGCACGAGATAATTAGCCTGCCTGAACTGTTTTGTACAGGTGATTCTTTTGCAATTTGGGAACGCTGGAATTTGATAAAGTTACCAGAGAATGAACGGAAAAATGTCCTGCTACTATAGTTAAACAAGCAGAATAAACAAACAAATACACAAATTTTATGTAAAGGTTTAGTTTATAAGAATGATGAGGTTGGAATACCGTTACTGTCTCTGATCTTGATGAGTCCTTCTGTGAGGAAACTATGGTCATTTTCGACTGCCGGTCATTCCTAGCCTTTGTTCTTCATCAACAATACTGAACTCAATCAGACCTTGGTAGACCTTTTTCAGAATATATTTCAACAACATGAACTTCAGCAACAATACTTCAACATCATGAACATTTTCAACAGTACCTCAACAACACAAATTACAGCAACAATACTTAACCAATACCAGCTTCATCAACAGCACTATTGCGGACACAGCAACAAAGCCATACACTATGCACAATGTCATAATGTGTTATTTTTCATTGACCCTTGACATTTTTCCGAGTTAGCAACTTACTAGAATTGAAAGGCGCAAGAAACCGTAATCGTAACTTTTCTTTTATATATATATATATATGAGACTTATTATATGTAAAAGAGGAAGAAAATTTGAAGTTGCAGAATAGCACAGTGGTCGGACCGAACCTATTTAAACACTCAAAAAATGTTTAAGGCACATGCATTTAATTCACACACCTGACTATCTGTCACGTTTCTCTTAAGTCATGAAATGGTTCATTGCTGCATTTTAAGTCTTGTTCTTTGACCATTCATTGTTTTGCTTTGTCTGCACATCCTTGTCCATATCTATGCCAGACACCTGCTTCACATTTGAAAGGAAGGAGGGGGAGGGGGGGAGAGAAGAAATAATGAACATTGGATGTCCCCAAGATGGTTGCTCCTGTCATCTTGTTTGAATTATACTGTACCGGTAGTTTAAACAACAACAACAACAAAAATAAAAAATAAGGAAGCCAGATTATATGTTCCCATGTAGAAAGGTCAGGAAAAGGTTTTACTCATTTTTTTTTTTCTCTTCCCCTGGCTTAAAGTCGGATTCAATAGTACTGAAACAGCTAATCTATGTTTATCAAATCACCCCTGTAACGTAAGCAGAAAACACTTTTTTCTGTAAATACTTTCTTACTTTTAGCATTACTTACCTTTTAAAAAGAAATATTTACTTTTTTTCCCCCTCATTTTCAACACCCCTTATCCGCCCTTTTTTTTTTTTTCATGCCATTGATTGATTCATTCATTCGTGCTTATTGTCTCTCAGAGATGGCCATCAAAAAAGCGTTAACGCATCACTTGATTTGGCTTTGTCCATGATGTTTAGTGATTGTTCCGTAGGTATAAAGATCCTCTCCAGGCCGAGGATTTATTGTCGTGATAGGGAACGACCAGGGCTGGGAATGTTCTGATAAATCGTTCAGAGTGTCATGTAAAGCAGGATAAACACTGGGGGCATTAAATGAGTGAATAACTGTGTTGAAAGGAAAGCTGCAATTAGGTAAGGATGAGCAGAGATATTGGGTGAAAAATCTAGGTTATGGGGAAGGGGAGAGGTTGAAGGTTTTCTTTTATGCACTAAAAACGAATCAGTTGATCTACAACTGAATGAATGGATGGATGGATGGATGTGGATGGATGGATGGATGGATGGATGGATGGATGGATGGATGGATGGATGGTGACGATGGATGGATGGACGGATAGATGTATAGGTGGATCGATGGATGGATCGATGGATGGATCGATGGATGGATCAGTGGATGGATGGATGGATGGATGGATGGATCAATGGACGGGTGGATAAATGGGTGGATGGTTGAGAATGGGTGGAATGATAAACGGCAGAATGTGTGGCAAGATGGACGGTCTGATTCACATTCTTCTTTCCATTCATTTACACCATGTGAAAATCACTCTTCATTTTCGGCCAGGATCTGCACCGGACCGGCTGCAGCAACTTTAGCGGTGACGATAACGACGAGGACAGGGCTGTGTTGAAGCGGTTACTTTTGGCCTACGCCAGGTGGAACAAGCGAGTGGGCTACTGTCAGGGCTTCAATGTCATCGCTGCCTTACTGCTCAATGTCATGGACCGGAAAGAAGATGATGCACTAAAGGTACTGTACTCACTATTGTTGTGAGGTGATTATCTTGTTTTTTGGTGTTGTTGTTAGGTTTTTGTTTGACTCTCTCTTTGTTTCTGGCATGTTAATTTTTTTTTTCCTAGTTTTTTTTTTTAGTAAGTCTGATGGTGAATGTCGTGAACAGGTTTTTATTAGTTTCTTTTGTTCTTTGTTGTTGGTTTGTAAATTTTTTCCCCTGTCTCAGCTTTACAAGTTTGCTGGTTAATGTCATGGAAAGAAAGTACATGGGCTTTAAAAAGTGCCTAAATCATTTTTTTGTTTTTGTTGTTATATTGTAATCATGGAACGGCTTTTGTTGTTATTGACATCGTATGTTTTTGTTGTTACCACCAATCTATTCAAGTTCTCACTATCCCCTCTTCACGCTATCTTGATCTGCTTACCACTTTCACTATCCCTTGAGTAGCTATAGCTACAGCACCATCTTCATCACCGTCCCATATCCCCGCACCATCCCCGCCTGGGTCTCCATCATTACAGTAATTTACTGCCTCAATCCCCCCTGGCTTGCCGAAATCATCATCCCTGTTTTGCTATTATTTTATGTGGCCTTTCAATCCCAAGGAAGTAGAATTGTTTCGGTTTTATGTGCGTGCCTAATTTGGTGAAAAAATTTTTTGTGGTTGAATATTTTCAGTGTGAGAATTTTGCCCAGAAACAGCCTGGTCGTCAACTCTTTATACGATCTTTAACAGCCGATGGTTTTTCAACATGCAAAACTACTCTCGTGACCTCCGAAATATATTTACCCTTATCTGAGAAGATATTACGTCAAGCTTCCGTATCCGAAAGAAGCCATGGTGCTATTTGGTTACAAAAAACGCTGGCAGATTGTAAATTTCCTCATCCCCCGGTAAGATGTCGACAATAGACAGACGCTTAATCTCATGGATACGGCGCCCCCGACAAGTCTCTTTTGTCTTTCTCAAGTACCTTGTCTTGCCCTTCCCACATTCTGTTTTGGTCTTTCCAATCGCTGTCGACCAAAGAAAAGAAAGAGGTCATCTACAGATACCCGGTTGCCATAGAAACCGCCGGATTTGATCGCCAGTCCGATGGCGATACAGTTATACTAACTGCGTTGCCTCTATATGAAGATAGAAACGGCCGTCAAATTTTTATAGTCAGAGCTTGAGTAGACGTGTTTCTCATCCCATTATTTACTTCCTCAAGACATGTATTTTGATATACATTACCAACTGGCAAAACGTCTGTGGTTGCGCTAGGCGACATGTAGCTGTGGTCGTCCTGATCCGCCGTCAGAACCAGCTTCAAACCCAAACCAAACCAAACCAAGGCATATTTAATTATGTTCTGCGATTTCATGTGTCGGTTGATAGGGCTGCGTGTTCGCTTGTGTTTCATGTTACCCACAACAATGCAAGACATAATTATTAATGTGTCCACATCCATGTACCACATGGGAGGATGTGTGTTCCCATGCCGTCCACTTGCCTTGTGTTATCTGACAAGCCTGTGCCTGGAGTCACTTTGACACTGTGTGTTAAAACTGGACGAGGCGTACGACGATCTGTTTTCTAAATCACTTTTCAAGAAACATAATACATGGTCTGATTCAGTGTATTACTTTAGGCCCGTACGGGGAAACGGGAAACCGAAAATTCAGCATTGCGAAAGATCTGAAGCCATACGTCACCAGATCACATCGACCTTGTCACGTTCTCACGTTCGCCAACTGACAACAAGGATTCTCCGCCTGAAGATCCAGAATAATGGAATTTTTGAAAAAGAGATGGAAAAGGAGAAAACGCAGAGGGACACAAGAGGAGGCTTTTACAGAATGTTCTGCTCATAGATGAATCATACGGTTGAAGCATTGTCTTTAACTACTTAAAAATATCACACAGAACTTATAACAAACTCGTCTCTCTAATCAACCTATATAAAACTTTTTTTCTATAATCGTTCACACGTCGAGTTTTGAATGCGGAATCAGCTTTTAAACTGTTGTTGGATGTATATTTGGATGGGCGGATAGATGGATGGGTGGGTGGGTGGATAAATGGATTGATGGATGAGTGAGATTTCGAAAAGCAAAAAATATATTGTCACCAGCAATAAGAAGCCTCCCATGATTGCAAGAAAATGGCAGTGTAGAGAAACAGTACTTAACTGTCTGACCGCACATTACACAGTACACACGACCCTGAAATGCGACAAGTAAAGTGAATGAATCTGTTTTTCCTCATTGCACAGCCATGTGCGTTTTGCGTTTCTAGCATAGTTGTAAGACTGCTGTTAAAATATTTGCAGCCAGTTTTATCATGCCTGCCAAGTTCAGGTTTCGCGTTTTCTGTTTCTTTCTACGTGAGGCGGGCCTTACGGACTGGGCATCAGTGATTCGTTGTGGGATCGACAAGTGTTCACTGTGATCCTAAATTTCTTCAGAAGGCTATGATTTTTCATACCAAGAATCAGCTCGACTAGATAGTCAATTCATGCTTTGTCAATCATGTTAATTTGCGTGCGATAGCATTTTCATGTCTCTGATGATATTGTGAATGGAGCAGTTGGGAACTTTTCCCATAAATTTCATGCCACTGATGATATTGTGAATCAAAGCAAATCAGACCCCAGCTCGAAATAGCCGCTCTATTTTGGGCCGTATTGCCGATGTAGTGTGGCCGGTTTCAGCTTTTACCCGTCTTTTCTTTCCAAAATCACTGTCGCGGCCATGTTCATCGATCACGCCCAAGCCCGGCGCTGGCTGGCAACGAAAGGGCCAACTGATTGATGTTATTATAATAAATATAGCAGCGAAGCGGAGAGACATCAGAATAGTAGAGTCTCGATTAAGCCCATCGCCCGGAAATTTCGTGCGTCTATTTTTAGAAGAGGGGCAAATGTCGAG
>JBCAUA010036910.1:0-12089 GCA_038406235.1 Peronia verruculata | reverse complement strand
CAAATCTATTGAAACCATTCGAGGTGAAATACTACAGTGGAAAATGGTATAAATTTGAGTTCCTTTCATCTCTCTCTCTCTCTCTCTCTCTCTCTCTCTCTCTCTCTCTTCTTTCGATAGTCCATGTGACAAACGAAACATGTCACAGCACAATTTTAACAGCCAACAGTTGGGTTCAATATGGCAAAGATCCTCTCAATTCAGAACACCACAAAAAAGTCAGAGTGGGACCCAGAACCAAAGACTTGCAGCCCATAAAACTCACACGTACGCACTGACATACGCACTCACACACACACATACTTACACACCCACAGACACGGGGATAAACCAATGTCTTTCTTTGTGCACTGTTAACCGTAGGTGATTATCCAGCTATTGCACAAGGTTACGACAGGCACAAGGTGATATACACTTCTGTAAAACTTTTAACATTTAATTTAATAAATTGTAAAGCGCGTAGAGCCTGTACTTAGGGGGATAAGCGCTATATAAATGCTATCTGTTGTTATTATTCTTATTATTAACATTTCAGACATTTCCTTCCCTCCACCAAACCTTTTTTTTTTTGTTTTCACTCCTTCTCTCTCCCATCTCGATATTTGTTTTCTATTACATAAGATCATACAGGCTTGTTTGCGCTAAGATTTCGCTGCCGCCTTGCATTATGTTATCAACATGGTAGCGGATAAATGGCAAGTCTCAAGTCCTGAAACCAAAAAACAAAAAAAAAGTCCTTGTGACTGGCTGTCACATCTACAATTTATCAGTTGTATGACAGCAAATTCAAAACGATATGCCCAAGACTGTTGCTTTTCACACAAGTTCTTACGTCTCAATAGTTCTTGATCCTTCCCCGCCAGAAGCTTTTCTCTCACTATTGGAGGTATCTGGTTCCTTCTAGTTGACAGTTAGAGACAGAAACTGTATCCATTAGTGCAAAACTGTCTGTGATGGCATGGACGTCTTCACCCTAATAGGAGATCGTTGTGCTCAATCCTATTACCTCCCTTTACCAGACTTCACCGTGGGATTGAACATGCAGTGCAAAGATGAAAAAAATCACTATTACTCCCTTGAGACATACACCATGAAATTTCTTTTTTAAAAGATTGGTGTAAAGAGAATGTTTTTTTTTTTTTTCATACTGTTATAATTCTATCAAATCTTTTGGTGATCAGTCTTGCGAATTTTTTTTCCTCTTTACACTGCTTGTTCAACATATCTTTTGTCTGACAAAGGGAAGAAAAAGTCTGGTCAAATGATCTCCCTTTACACTAGTTCCTCTTTTGGAAAGGGCAGATAATCTGCGAAACGATCTCCCATTAAAAGTTACATGTGAATGGCAAAACTTTACTGTATTTAAAATTTATCTTAAGTGAAAAACACAATCAAACATACAAACATGGTCTTAAATACTGTGCTCTGCGATGGTTCAAGAACAGAGCAGTGAACGGTGCTATTATCCACAACAACGGCATCAACTGGCAAAACTCTTCCCCGATAAACCGAGGTTACCAATTGCCCGAGTTCTTACAAACTGGACCTTGTTCCATTCGGTCATAAAACTTTTGCCAGTTGACAGGAGGCAGACATTGTAACCTGACAGAAAAAGATGGCGATTTTACACGGTTTTTTAGAAGATATTTATCAGCACTTGTGAAGACTTTCATGAGGGAAAATCTTATGTTGCTCACGAAATTTCAACAAGGCCTTCTACAGATTTCATTATAATGAATTACAAGCTTATTTTTTTCTTTAAAACCAAAAAAGGGGAAATCATTTTCTCTCCCCCCCCCCCCCCCCGCCCCAGATGTTTTATAAATCTATCTATCCATCCATCCATCCATCCATTCATCCATCCATCCATGTATGCATGCATCCCTCAATCCATCCATCCATCCATCCATAAATACCTTGATCCCGCAATATTTATAATCTTGCTGCACTGCTATGAATGAAATGTATACTTGTTAGCGAAATGAAACATTGTATGCACAAGTCTATGGATATCATGATTCGAATTATTCTCAATAATTGAGTAAGAAATTATGAATCGAGAACTGAAAGTAGCTGAGCGGTCAGCTATGTTTCTTGTTTTGAAAACTATTTACAGGCTCTATGAGTCACGTAAGAATCTGAAACCAGTGAAATGATCTGAGGTTGGAAATAGTTTTGAATGATACACATTGCGCCTAGGCCTATAAAATGAATATTTATTTAAAGTTTAAGAAATGGTTCTTGATTCTAAAACGCATTTACTTATCGTTATATCTTGCTTGCGGGCAAAAAAAAAAAACGTCTTCAGAACTTTCCGTTAACAATACAGCCCACTAGCAGTTCTGTGTCGGCCATATCACGCCTGCGGAAAGTGAAATAGTCCAAAAACTTCCAGTATCACTCCGCCCTAAGGCCTAGCCGTAGAAACGCGGATTCTTTACTGTCACACCAGCGAACCTTCCGAGCTAGAATCGGCCTGACCAGTCACCTACTTACCCACAGACCAAGAGAGCTCCAGCTCCCTAGAAGAGGATGACGAAGATGGTCCTCGTCCCTAAGACGGACGAACAACAGGTTTATGAAGTTCAGTCTGAAAACAACAACCACGACTACAGCAAACATTTTACTGATTAACATTCGTTCCTAAAAGTCAACAATGGCACACAAAAAGTACAACGGCTGATACAAATCCATTTCTTCAACACTCTTCATTGGTTAAATCGCTCTTTTGGATATCTAGACTTTATGCTTGTCAAGGGCAATAATACCACCGGAAATTATCCACAACAACAATAATAATAATAATCATCATAGCAATAATAATAATAACAATAACAAAATCAAACAACAAACTAACAAGTTTTGTACGTGTCATTTCTCAGCAATAGTGCGCCAGTGCCAGTTTAAAATCATCACAAGGGTTGAAGCATCATTCACTACAACTTTACTACGAATGACAGAGCATCCCTTTTGTTCAATGAAATATTTTGCAGTTTCTCGCCCTGAGCTGTGGAAGAAAACATAAAGTGTGTCTATAAATAGCCAAAGAAACAAGCCAGCAAACAAATACGAAAGCCTCAGTGAAAAAAAAAAGATTCGGAATATTAAGCCGTATATACTTATCGTCATAACATCCTGACATAGTATGAATTTAACTCTGAAAAAGACATTAATCTCGAACATCTCAAAATAATTAAAAACAGGAATGTAATGTCGATGCTGAGATTTGAGTCATACTTATTTATATAGAAACTGATCCAGGAGAGAAAACAAATACATTTTTTTAAAAAGGTTACTGACTGAGCGCATGCTCTCTTTGTCATCCCCTTTTGTCATCGCAGGCATCTTCTTTTTCTCTGTATTCACAACTTTGAAAAGATTGAGATTTCTAATGGTTTGAGCCCATCTGTCCCGTCCTTTTTGGCCACACAAGGACAGATCAGTCTTAGTGACTCTTGCCATCTCTAGTCTGCCATTTGACTGAAACACACAGACACACACACATATACACATGCGCTCACGCGCACGCACACACATACACACAAGAAAATGCAGTGTTTATGATGAAGAACAAAATGTTTGCTTGTAGCTGTTAGCTTGAATGAATAAAATGAAAGAAAAAGAGGGTGGAAGAGACACAAGGATCTGTCATTGTAGGTATTTTCGAGAGTGACATGGAGGAAATCGTTTTGTGGACACATATTGAAAACAAACACCCTTTTCAGGGCGCCCTCAAAAGCACTCAGCTACTGGGTAATCTAACAAAATCGTCAGTACTACTTGTGCTGGGACATACATTTTAGGATGTATGTTTGATGTTCTCCGCTCACTAATATGCAAAATGTAAGGAGGATTTCGAACCGATGATTCATTGGTGTGTAGTCAATGGTGATAGTACAGCTGTTTATAAAGTCTGTCGCTTAAGTGAATTACTGGCTGCATTATAACGATTCACATATTATTATTTTGTCTGTGTTTTTTTGCTCGGTCTAAACGAAATTTGTAGTTTGCAACCAGTACACCAGCTTTGTCGCTACGTGTAAATAATGTATTGACATACTGTGAAAGTCACTGCGAAAGTAGGACGTAACAAACCATTTTCTATTTATCCTGTTATATGCAGGCATATTTCTTCTTCTCTTTTTGTAGATTTATATGGTGTGTTGAAAAGCTGTATAAGTGTGAGTGTTTGTCGTCAGTGTATGCGCAACAGAAACTAATTAAGAGAAATCACACGTAAAATTAAGCCTATATTATGTAAGAAAAACCACATATCTCTTCCTCATGCGCAAGTACTGAAATGAGGTATTTCGAGAAAAATCACATGACCGAAGATTTTCGCTTACACGCTGATTTGTTTACTTGCTCTGCGCGTGGCAGACAAATCTTGACGAATGATGAGCTTTCAGACCTGTCACATCATATAAACAAAGCCACATGTGAGCGATGTTGTCTCGATCGTGTGACCGATCTCGAAATACCTCATTAAGGATAATGAGGCTGACCTGTGGCTGTACCGGAATTTAGGGAGAAAATGGCCGATCACTTTTCTTAATCCTTGTTTTTTCTTTATTAGGCCATGCCATTAAATTACAACTTTTGAGCTTTTACGCAATCTATTTCAGCAACTTTAACACTGGAATGTATTTTTAGATCGATATAGAAAGGTTCTGTGAAGCGTTAAAAATTCGTTCACTGTTGAGAAACACATGATTTCTTGGGTCGCCTCAGTTTGAAGAGCGCCTGATTTCTTAGTACAAGCTTTATTTGAAGTCATACGTGATATTGTGCCATATTACGAGAAAGAAAACAAACAAATAATTTTATGAACATTGTTATTAATTAAATCTGAGTACAGGATACAATGGATGGGAGGCAACCTTTTGTTTTTTAATTTTTTTTTAAAATGGAATAATTATAGTTATAAACATAACCGTGTTCATTAATCAAACAAAAACAGTTCATCATGAATCATGTAACACATAATGTGTAAGTCAAGGTTCTGACAGATTATGCTGACCACTTCAATACCTCATAAGTAATGCCCTTCTAAGGGTGGATGACTAGAAAATTGTTAAACGGAAAAATTCTTTCAGCAATTTATTAACACACTTTTTGATTATCCCTGAGTACTCAAGAGATTGCCTAACATGATTCACTTTTGATATTGGATGGAAGGTAGCCCCTCCCCCCCCCCCCCTTTTTTTTTTCTTAAAGATCAGTTACAGTTATAAACGTGACAGTGTCATTAATCGAACAAAAATAGTTCCGCATAAATATATATTATGCAGAATAATGTATAAGTCAAGGTCCTCGCAAGTAATGCTGAGCACTTCAGTACCTCACAAGTAATGCGATTATAGTAGTGTATGCCCACTTCCTCGCAGGAGTTCCTCCCAATGTATGTAAAATTTCAAGACCCGTCTGCTGGTGAGAAATGAAGCTGAATAAAGACAAACAGGCTTTCATGGCCTTCAGCAACTTTTTAATACGAAAGAGAATTTTGAAATCTGATATTTTCTCAAAGCCCTTACAACCCATCATTTTTTAAGTGGTTCCCGCATGTCATGCCTTACAAGTGTGTGTGTGCATGTGTGTGTGTGTGAGTGAGTGTGTGTGTGTGTTAATGAGAATACAAATAGGACGAAAAAGATCAAGAGAGAGAGAGAATTAGAGAGGAAGACAGCAAAAGATAAACAGTTAAAGAGACAAAGAAGAATAAATAGCAGGAATACGTTTGCGAACCTACATATTATGTGTCTATGTGCGAGCGTGCGTGTGTGTATGTGTGTGTGTGTGTGTGTGAGAGAGAGAGAGAGAGAGAGAGACAGACAGACAGAAGGCAAGAGAGAGAGAGAGAGAGAGAGAGAGAGAGAGAGATTTTCTGCTGTCAAGAATGAGCACAAACAAAAGGTTAAAGCCCAGGAAGTGCTCGAGGCTATGCCAGAAATGATTGGGAGATAATGCAGCGCGAAAATATCTGCCGTAAGAACATACGAGTAACAGAGCCAGGCAGCCAGAACGTTTTCGCTTTGTTAAACTTTGTTTATACAGAGCAACAGACCATCAACGAACCAAATACACAAATAATTTGAAAAAAAAAGAATCAAGTTTTTTTTTTTCTGCTATTCTTGTCTTGTTTTCTGTTTTGTAAAAGATTTCTTGCAATATACAAGTAGGTTTCGATTACGTTCACCGCCATATATGTGAAAAAAAAAAAAAGAAACAAAAGAAAAAAAAAAAATCCCGCTGAGACTTCTCCAGAGAAAAAAAAAAAGTTTTTATAGCTCTAAGCTGGCAAAGAACCCAGAGAGTGATAAATTAAGCAGACATAAAAACGGAAAGCAACAACAGTAAAAAGAAAAAATCCCTAATATTGAGTTTCTTACAACAAGCACGGCGTGTAATTTAGCTTTTATAAGCATGATATGAACGGAAAACAATCGATAAGAAACAAAAGCCCTCTTCCTTAGATTCAATATGTAGAGGAACACAGGAAGACTATGTACTTTTAATTTATCTCTTCAATCAGTAGGAAAGTTTAGTATGGGTGATTTTTATTTGTCTGGTTCAAAAGTTCTTGAAAGTTATACCGGTGACTAAAGGAAAAAAAAAAAAATTACTACTTTGGCTTCAACAGAAAAAGGACGAAATATGGAGACTTTTTTTTTTTTTTAGGTCACCCAAAATAATTACAATTTATAATATTCCTTAGGAAGAAAATTCAGGAAGATTTTTATTTGCTTGATTCAAAGTCCCAAACTGTACATATGAACTTCTCAAACGTTCTTCAATATGTTTGTTATAATACCAGTGTATGACAGTAATACTATCTGAATCTCCCCATATTTTCTACCTAAGAACAAAAAAAAAAAAAAAAGGAAGATTCAGATAGTACATGTATTATTGTCATCTAAAAAATTGAAAAGTCTCACAGCCCTGTCTTCCCATCCTGTTTTCTATTCTAAAACACGCTGAATTGTCTAGCAGTTCTAAGTCCCACTGAAATACCCAGATGCTTGGAAATACACCATAATAAGATAAGGAGTTTTTAAAAATGTATTGGAAAACTGATAAGGCCGGAGCCACAAAGCATCTGTCTCTGTGTCTAACCCTGGCACTGCAGCCGCATAATGTTATAGGTCAAACTCATTTCATTGCGGCGGGCTGGGTCTGACCACATGGACAACTGGCGTGTCAGCTGGAGGTCGTTTTTTTTTTTTTTGTTCTACCCGCCTACGCTATTTTGCGTCTTGCTCGCCCCCCTTGACTACATGCGGTTGCGGTGCCAGAGTTATACTCACTCACTCATTTAGTCACTCACTCATTCACTTATTCATATACTCAATCACTTAATCCCTCCCTCCCTCCCTCCCTCTCATTCATTGACTCGCTCACTCACTCACTCACTCACTCACTCACTCACTCACTCACTCACTCACTCACTCACTCACTCACTAATTCACTCACTCAATTTTCAATCTCTCTTTCTCTCCCTGTCCTTCTCTTTCTTTTTTCTATCTCTTATTTCCTAACATTTCTACTTCTCTCCTTTCCTTACTTTCTCTCTCTCCTCTTCTCCCTCTGTCTTTCTTTGCCTTGCCTGTCTTTCAATCCTGAGACAGTAGGATTATCTCGGCCTTAAGCAGTTGCCTGGTTTTAGTCAGAATTTTTGCGGGTAGAAATTTGGAACTTATTTTGCCCCAACAGCGGCACTTTGCCTACTTTTTCCATCGATTTTGAACTGCCAAGGGTTCTTTAACATGCCTCCGAAATATATTCGCCCTTACCCGAGAAGGTTATATATCGGGCTTCCCTACCCACAGGAAGCCATGGGACTGTTGAGTCACTGAAAAAAATACGGGTTTTCGATCTTCGTGTCCTTCAATCCCCCGATGCATGACAAGCGAGTGGACCCCGGCCTGTTTTCTCCAGGAGAAGACGCCAAACCACAGAGCCACTGCGATCCCCCCCCCCTCCTTTTTCCTCTCTCATCTACCATTATACCAATACGTTCCTCATATCATAATCCATGATTCTGGGTGGGGTCTCCTTGGCCATGTTGTTTGGCGACCACTCCATTGTGAACAATTCACATCGTAGGTTACTGGTTCGACTCGCGGGTCCTGCCATCGGGCGGTGGGAAAGATACGAAAATTGAAGCCTGCATTTTTTTTCAGTGACTCAACGGTCCCTGGCTCCTTGCATAGGGAGTCCTATGTCTAGCCTTCTCGGAAAAGGGAGAATGTGTTTCGAAGATCCTGCGTGTACATTAAGCAAGTTAAAAAAAAAAAAAAACTCTTGGCATTTAACAATCGATGAAGAGTAGGGAGAGTGTCTTTGTTCGGGCAAAATTTTCAAATTTCTGTCCACAAAAATTCTCACACAGGCAGCAACTTAAAGTCGAGATAGTCCTACGTTCTTAGGATTGCTCTATCCTGTACGTCGTGAAAGACAAAAGCTTTCAGGGATTACTACCATCAAAAAAAGGTGCATCAATCAAAATGAGGCGTATGTCGATTTTTCACCATATGAGGGTTTTGATAACATGTAAAAGCTTATTTCATACCCTTTTAGATGGTGGAAAAAAAGGAAAAAAGTTTTGAGCTAGCCCTATTCTAGCCAGAGATATTGCAGTTTCAAAAGACAAGAGGGAACCCCAGGAATGACCGGAACTCTGAGAAAATCAAGTTTTAAAAATGAACGGTCGAACACATAAATCTACATACCTGCCTCACAAAAACCCAATTGTAATAAAGTAATAATTATAAATCCAGGGTAAGACCGATACTGTCTTGTTCAGAAATGGATGCACTTTCGATTTCTGCAATTTAAAGAACAAAAAAAAAAAAAAAGAGAAAATCGATGTCTGACGCCCTCATGACATTCAAAGCCCGATTTCTCTGTTCTAGCCCAGAGACTTACGTCTCATTTCGACTGTCCGCGAGACCAATGGCTTTCTGTGTCAACATAACCCACTAACCGAATTCGGCCACTATAGATCCACAAAACACACATAGATCTAGATCTACATATCCAGCGTGGCGCTTTAATAAGGGACAAGGAGGGGGCGAGTGGATGAGTAGGCGGTATTGTGAGCGACAGATGGCGCAGGGACATTCGACAATAGAAAATTTAGGGTGCTTTTAAGTGAATCTCTTTTTTGTTACTTGACGTGTCAACAGATATCGGTCGAGTTAAGAAATATGATGAAACAGTTGTAATTTTTGACATTTCAGGTTCAAATGCGATGCAAAAGAAGCCATTTGTTGCCAAATAAAAATAAACATCAAATTTCAAGCCCCTAAAATTGCCTTTGGCCAAGTGGGAGATCGTTTTCACCAACCCTATTACAGTAATCCTTCATTTATCCGGCATAGCAGTCAAGACCGTGACGGACAACGCATAAGAAGGATAATGTAGTACTATCCCCTACTGGACATAGATAGGCCTAATACAATGATAATAAGAGGATAACAGCATGGTGCGTAGAATGAACAGTTCCTGGAACTTCGTCAAGCTTAGCCAGCATCCTGCACCAGTCGTGAGGCTGAAAGACGAATGATACATAACGGCCGAAAGGATTGGTGACGCGGAATACAGTCGCATGACGAATAACTCGACAACGGATACCTGAGGGATTACTGTTTTCCCTTTGACAGATACAGGAGGTGTTGAACAAGCCGTATAAAGACGAAAACAAATCGCTATGCTTTTTAACATTCGAAATAGTAATCCTTAAAAAATTGGTGAAATTATTACAGCCAGAAGAATCCATTTTGCTTACACCAGAAATAGTTTGGATTTTTTCATGATTGTGTGCCTCCAGGAGAGGGCGCAAAAGTGTTTTTTTTTTTTCTTCTTCTTCTTTATGGCGTTTGTTCAACACCCATAGTATCTGACAAAGGGGAGTAATAGGACTGATTAGAATGATCTTCTATTTGGCTCACACTTAAAGGCCAGATAATCCTTCAAGATCTTAGACCTCTGATAGACATCTAACACACTGAAGCGAGTAAACCATTTAAACGTATAATATGACCTACTGCTTAATACAAAAAGTTGGGACAGGACGATTTCTTGGGAAACTTAGGGTTAATTGAAGTTTGTGTGTGCATGATCGACCAGGAAGATGGAACATAGCCATATATGGAGATGTTATCTACCAGCTGGGACAGAAATCAGATGTTTGGGAGGATTTTCTTTTTCATCAAGTATGAAGAGTATCTTTCGATTCATAGGTTAGGGTTGTGTTAACTCTACGAGCGTAAATGCATGTACAATTTTGATCAGAAAACGTTTTGTTTTGTATTTTTTTTTTTTTGTTTTGTAAATATTTTGGAGGGTGTCTCCACCCATTCTAAATAGCTTTTTTACTTGCAAAGGTTCTTTAAAGAGCGTGACGTGTACACAAGACCTCCGAAATATTTTCGTCCTTTTCGGAGAGTGCTAGACATCAGGTCTTACTGCCGACAAGCTATGACATCGTTTAACTACCGAACGCGGATTCTAAACTGTCTTTTCCATCGGTAGGATTCAAATCTGCTACATTGTCACCGGGAGGCTGACGCTTGAGTTCTTTATGATAGTGCTCCGAGTTTCGGAGTGAGTTTTACTTTGAGTCTGAGTGCAAGATGCTATGTTCATAGTGACCTGGATTCAACTGAAACAAAATTTTAATGACTTTGTATTCCTTGGAGTCCAGTAAGACAAAGTGTAGGTAAAGGAAGTAATCTACACCTTTATTATCCTACTAAACGGACCCTTGAGTATTGAAGTGCTGAGTAGAACCTCAGTTCTCGCCCTGTACTTGGCCTGCCTCTAATTATGTCCCTTATGTTGTAGTTATTCCCCTCTAATTCAGTAGATCACACGAAAAGGACATGTTCCTGAGACCGAAGAAAATTATACATTTTCACCTTTTCTTACAGACATAGATCAAGTGTGGAATTGCACTGTGTGGAACCATAGGCTGGACTTTCACGGATTCTTCCATACCATAGAAACGCCCTTTATGCTTGAGGCTATTCCAGGACTGTGTTTACAACTGTTCCAGTGAGTCTATAGTAAATAATAGAACATGGTCCTGGCATAGCCTCAAGCATAAAGGATGTTTCTGTAGAATAGAAGAGTCCAGGTATAGGTTGAACTTACCTAGACTCTTCCATACTAAAGAAACGCCGTATATCCTTGAGGCTATTCCAGGACTATTGTTCCAGTGAATCTACAGTAAACAATTATAGAAGAAGGATATAAATTCCGTGACTGATAAGTGGGCATTCTGATCGCTTCATCATGTATCAAATTTTAGTTTCTATTGCATGGTTTCAGGCATTGCTTGTGGCATATACTTCTCTTTAGGCTTTAACTCCATCGGGGGTCATCGGAGACGCCTCTTGATGAATTGTGCACTAATTGTATTTATAATGGCGCATCCCACGATATAGCGGGAAATCCGCATACAGAAATACATAAGATAAGTCACATTTTTGTGGAAAAATGAGTTATTATTAATAATATTATATTAAAGCACACCGCTGGGATTTATTAACCAGAACAATAATTCGGAAAAGCCAGGTAACTTCCGCTAAAAAGTGTTTAAAATAGTATTCTGTGAAAAACTATCGACTTCTAAACTTTAATTTCTATTTTTCTCTCTTTGTAGAAAATGTGACTTATCTGATTTTTCCACAACTCGATTCAGTGAAGCCGTGAAAGGTGAACCGTGATATAGCGAGGGACTACTGTAATTCCAGCAAACTTCTCTAACACAGTAACAGATCAGGCTACCAAGTAAGTTTAACAAGTATGCAAAGCCACAGACAGGAGTGGTGGGCCATGAAGTGTTTCATTTTCTCTTTGTTTGTTTGTATGTTCCACATCTTGTTTTGTTATTACGACCTGAGAGATGGATCTCCAGCCACTTAAAACACTCGGTTTGACCCAATTAGTCACTATGACCGTCAACCAGATAACTTCCCTTGTTAAACCCCAACGAAAAACACAAGCATTGTAAAGAAACAACAACAACAACAACAACAACAACAACAACAACAACAACAACAACAACAACAACAACAACAACAACA
>JBCAUA010036877.1:0-12089 GCA_038406235.1 Peronia verruculata | reverse complement strand
ATTTTTTGACCACGGTTGTGGACAGCTGAGATAACCACCACTACAGGAGGTTGAAAAGCTAATAAAAACCATAACCATGATTCCAAAGCCTGCCACTTAACCTTAAAAATATCAGAAGACATTACTACAGTGCTTATCTTTCTACAATGATGTTCTTTCACTGCCAAAAATGATAGTTTGATCCCAGATGACATCATGTGATAAGTAACTTGTTATTGCAATACATAATTATTTGGAAAATAATTCAAATAGGCCTACAAAGACAACAGATGGCATTCTGAGAGAAAATTGTATTCTATGAGTTAAGTTTTCAGGTTCCACAAATAGTGACACATTGGGAAATCACTTTCTAATTTCACTTTATCAGTTTGAGAAATAAGACATTGTGACAATCTGCTGAGTATTTTCTTGCCACTTTGTAGGGGTATTTGGAGACCAGTTCAAATGTAAAGTATAATGAACAAGTCAATTGTATTACCTGCTTGCCACATGATTAAAGCACAGTAATTGAATTCACTGGTTGAACTCTACCAGTTTTGAAAATTTCTGCCTCTAACAGTTACTGGTGCAAATACTGATAACATAGCCAAGATTAAATACTCTGCTGCTTAAGACTATATGCCATATAAAACATATATCCAGTGCTAAAATATCCATGCTAAATAAGAGCCCTACTCTTTCAGCTTCTTCTTCCTCAAATTTCTTTCTTTCTGCGGCAGCTTCTTCGTCTTTAGCTGCTTGCTCCATCATGTCTGTCATTCGCTCTTGCACAGCCGAGATGATGGTAAAGATCATCGCCATCCCTAGATTCTCCTCCGCCTGGAAAAGAAACATTTCAAATTCTTACCACATATCTCCACAGCATACCTTTGATGGTTTGAAAAAGTTGTTGGCTCACTACATTTATTAATTGTTCAGCCAGGTAAAATGATGATCAAGAGTCAAAAAGAGCCTCCATGAACAAAATCGAATTTTAATAAAAATCCCACCACACTGATTCACCCTGAGCCAGCATGGATATCTTGGCACAGTAAAGTTGCAGCTAAAGAGTTTTTCCATCAAAATGAAAATACACCCATTTCTCTTTCCACTGACACCTACAACTTCATGCACAAAAAAGCTGACATCACTGACATCAACTGCATTTCATCCAAGCATAAGACATGCCAGAATGCCGAACTAACAATAAAAATTCAAAACGATTACGACAACAAATTCAAAAATGTTATATATGAGTATACAATCAGTTTCAGTAGATTCTGAAACTGAAAGTTTTTATTGCTTTTTGTAAATATCTATTTATACTGACAAAGTCAGTTCCCTGGCTGAACTTATTTTTTTTTACTGAAGTTTGCTGTTGAACTAAAATCAATTAATTGTTTCTATTCTGTTCTTTTCCGTTTCCCTGAGGCTCACAGTGCACATCATACAAGTTTCTGTGAGATTCTAGCAGGCTGTCTGGGAAACTGTAGGAAATTTATACGAGGATGGGAAAATATTTTTTACTCAGAAGCAAATAGTGTGTTTTCCCTAAGAGATCATGAGAACCACCATAAATAGAAGATACCAACAGTAATACTTTTGAACATTAACATTTCCAACATCTTTTATTATTTATATGAAATATAAAATTGCCAAAACCATACTGATAACACAAATGCAATGGATGGATACAGCTGGACTGTTTCCCTGTAATTATCAGTTGGTCGATATTAAAGAAGTGTCCAGATGAAAGTTAAAAAAATCATGAGTATCTATATTCCGGAAATAATTCCTCAGAGATTCTCAAAATTCTCTGGTTTCCGAGCCCTGTTTGTGCAAAATCCTTATAATATATAATACGTTCATGAGACAACCACTGAGAGCCACCTGAACTTTCATGAAATCCATTAATGTGTCCTGCTGAGCATCATCCATGTTCTCTGTTGAAAACAATTCCATCTCAGGTGCAGAGTCTGGGTAGTTCTCTGTGTATGTGAACTGTATCACTGCTGACACTGAAAATAAAATAATGGGTTCAATGTTCAACAATCCTTTGTATGGAAACTGTGAGAAATGCTAAAGAAACATGAACCAAAAGAAAAAACAAAAATGGCCATAGTAAATTAAATGAGATCATGGAAAATTATGATGGAAAGACAAACAAGGCAAGAAGACAACAGGACTAACACTATCCATATGTCCCAGCGCTAGCAGTTTTCATTACCTTGGTCTCCAAAACAGCATTAATTACATATTATACATTCGTATGTCTTGGTCAATCAGGAATGCAGTGTGACTGTACATTCAATGGGTAAATTCATACTATTAAGAAAATAACAACAACAACAAAAACAATTATAACCAAATCATGTACAAAGACATCATCTGTCTTTTCTCTGATAGGCATCAATGGTAGAGTAACATGAAATTAAAAAAAAAAAAGAAAATCACTTAAAGCAATCACGCAATAGTAAAAAAATAAATAACATAGAGATATGAAAAAAAAAATCTGCTGCTGAAATGTTAAAAAATAAAGAGAGAACAGATGGAAAACTCAATATTATTTCAGAAAAAGTCTGTCTATTGCCCAAGAAAATAAAGCATAAAAAAGGAAAGAAGAAAAAACAACGCAGCAATGAGACACAATAGAGACAAAAACAAGAAACAGCAAATAATTTTTTTTTCTTGGTCCTTTGTTTCTTCTATCCAATGATTATACATAACACTCCACATACTTGCATGATCTGGATAATTATCTGCCTCTTGGGGCTGAACGGCAATCTTGAACACATGATATGGTTCTTCATCAATTACTGAAACAAACAACAGAGACATTGTTAGTATATATGGAGGTTACATTTTTGCAATTTACATGTCTGCTAATACTTGCAGCTTCAGACAATCATTTTCTGCAGTAAAATTTGCACTTAATCTTACTGCTTTTAAGGAAATCTTTAAATTAATGTGTACAATTTGTATATAAAAAAAAAAAAGCAACACATTTAAGTATTCTCTAAATCTCATCCACTTTTCACAACCATCTCTTTATGAAACTAAATGCCTACACGCATACTGCTGACTGATTGCACATCTCTGCCTTGCACAAAGCTATGAAGCCCAAGATGCAAATGTTAGAAGGCCCAGGTCCAGAAGTTCAGCTGATGGTTTCAAGCTATTCTCTCTCTTTTTTTTTCATGTTCTTTCAATTATCTCCGTATTCTTGATTTACAAGAACAGGCCAGATCACTTCAGGGATTTAGGCCTACAACAAAACTAGCCACCCATGACACTGAGAAAATTTTACTTGAACCATATAGATCTAGTCTAGATCTAGATCTAGACTCCAGATCTGGATCTCTACTATAGATCTAGATCTAGTCTCTAATCTGATCATACTGATGGGATGGCCTCCATCAAATAATTTGGGCCTTTTCCTATTGTAGATCTAGATTCTAGATCTAGGGTCTAGTTTCACTAAAATTCTGTTGAAATAATGAAAAAATCACCCTCCCCTTCATCTTTCCCTGCCTATATCAACTGACTGTACTGGACACTTTAACAACAAACATTTCTTATCATACTCAGTAGAATATACATCTTACTTTCGATTTCATCGGGATAGATTGACTGCAAGGCTTCGATTTCATTTGTTTGTTCCTCTTTGTAATCCGTCATCCTGATAACGGATGGATCTAAACTTGGTCTGAACTAGTTCCTCAATAACGATGACAAAGATACCAATTGGTTGTATTACAATGGACCTCACACATTTTGCTAACTTATTAATCTAATGCAGTACTCTGATCATAAAGTGTGCATGGTCTGCAATACTGCCATCTTGGTTCCGGTAATGTGGCGAGAGTAAAACCCTTGTTGATTGGTCTGTAGTTAAACTCAGAGCAAATGAAAAACTTGCTTCTTTTTCTGGAGATCCATATTTGTTTACTTCCGCTTTAATGCACTGGGTGTAGGTGTTGCAGAACACGGGAAGACACCAGTATCATGTCTCTTATGTGATAAATAAACTCACAAGAATCAGAGATCAGCTAATTATTTGACAGACAATTAACAGATCTGTCGACGACACAGCAGTATGTCGAGGCAAAGTAGTAGAGCGGGTGATCCGCGTAAAGTGGTGAGGACTTTCGCCAGTGCATAAATTACACTAATAGATAGACTAATCTGTCTTCTTGGCTTGGCCTCCAAAATTTAGATAAGAAACTGTTTTATCCTATCATTTCGAAGCCCCACTTTGAGACATGTCATCACGTTGGTTTCTTTTGTCATTATGGACGCCCTTGTTGCAGCCCTGACCTTTCTTTTGTTATAGTTGTTATTGTAAAAGAGTGAAGGAATCCTGTTTTCAATCATGTGTTGCAACCCTTTGCTGGCATTTTTAGACTCCACTTTCGGGAACCTAGCCTAGCCTTGTGTTCATTTTGCACCCCTTGCTCTTGAGTACTCGGGTATACATAGGGAATAATGTCTCTGTGCCATTAGCTGAACTAATTTTAATATTGACTTCAATAATTAACAGTCAATGAAAGTAATAACTATATTATAGGTCTTTTGATTAATATATAACTTTTTGGCATGTGTAATATGTAACAGAGATGAGATCAGATGTGTGATAAAGTGGCAATACTTCACACTTGTTTAAACGTTTGACCTGTGAATGTACATACCATGTTAGGCACAGTATAGCTATAATCATGCTGATATGCCATAAATTCCGAACTCAACAACAGCAACAGCACATTTAATAGATCTCTATGGCCAGAAGTGGTAAATGAGAAGCAATTAGAATAAAAAGTCCCTTCAGAACAACTTTGGCTTTGGTACAGTACTCATTATATTGTATGTGAAAGGGCTTTTTGAAGGGGTTTAACTTCATTTATCTTCTGAAGATAATTCTCTTTTATGTCTGTTTGGAAGAACAGATTCTGCAGTGTCGAAAAAGGAGACCATTGGAATTTGAGAGGCGAGGTGGGAACAAAAAAGCAAAGGAGCTGAGATCCAACAAGACCTATGTCTGCAGGAAAAATTCTGTCATTTCATTTCATCAAGTCTATTGTCTATGCAAGAAATAATCAAGAAAAAAACATCCATTTTGCACCATATATACAGCTTTTCATTCTGGAACAGGAAAAGAATAACATATTCGAAAATGATGGAAGATAGCATTAGATTTATGTTGTATCCTTGAGGACAATTATGGATCCCCCTGTCTATATTTGAGTAAATCATTAAATGGGCCTTAGTCTTGATAATTTAATGCCAGGCTTTACTGATTATTTCCACATTGTTGTGCTCATGTTTTGTTTTTTACTTCGTTGACACCTTCTTTCTTTAATTATATTGCGGATTTCTTAAAAGTTCTGTACATTTGTTCATGTGCATTTCTCTGGCAACTGTGTGCTTCGGTTTGTACAGAGCTTTGTACACGTCCAATTTAGCAGCACCTAAAACAGTGCCAGTTCTGATCTGATATGAGTACATGTAAATTATCAGTTAATATTCTTCAATGCTGTTTTCCAGAATGGGGAGTTATTTACACTCACTTATGGTGCATTGGTTGCGCAATTGATAAAAGATTATGAGAATGATGAACAAGTCAACAAACAGTTGGATAAGATGTGAGTACTTTTGAACTTTTACGCTAGATGTGATAATCAAAGTACCATTTAATTTATATGTTTAACTGATAGTTGGTGCCTAATGATAAAATATAATAAAGAACTAGATCAGATGTAATCTTATGTGGCACAGTGAAAAATACTGTTTCATTTGTAGTTGGATTGAATACAACAAGTTTTAAAAAGAAAACAAGTCTTTTTTGAATCCACTACGAGTGACATTAAATTACTGTCTTGTGATAATATATATACATGTAACTGGAAAATATGTTTATGATACAGTTATCTATGGAGGTAAAGTTATCTTTTTCGTTAAATTTAAGATGAATGAATCGATATTTATCATCTTATGTCAGATCCGTTGCAATGTCGTCAGTACTTATTTTGTTTGGTTAATTGCCAATTTTACATCAGTCTTTTCATGTTTATTTTAGCTGTATTTTTAAAAAGAATTCTTATCCTATAACTCCTTATAATTTTTGTAATGTATTTTTTTCCCCAGGGGATACAATATGGGAGTGCGGCTGATTGAGGATTTTCTTGCCAGAGCAAATACTGGACGTTGTAATGATTTCAGAGAAACAGCTGATGTTATAGCTAAGGTGTGTAAGTAGACAATCATGAAGAACCTAGTTAATGTAGCATGAATTGAAAAGTGCATCTGTATATCACTTTTCAGGAAAAAGCACACAAGAACATTTGACTGAAGCTAGAGCATTAGAATTTATAACAGCATCTATGACACCTAGACAATCAAGACTACTGTAGAAAGCAGTTTAAATGGGGCCTCTCACAAACTTCATCAACATCAATGCCAGTGATTGGCAATGCACAAGAATCTCAAAACCATACCTCTTAAAAATATGATTGTTAGAGGAAAATAGCTTCAAACTTATTTTCATTGAGCCCCATTTAAGTCTGTATGAGTTTATAAAATCAGTGGCATTAAAGCCCATCTTCAAGAAGCTATAGTGAGATTTTTTAAATTTCCCCTGAATCTCAAGGCGGATGTGATAAAAACAAATTCTTTGTTTGTAAAGTTTTTCAAAGCCACTAAAAATGAATTGTGTATTTGAAGTAAGATCATAATGGTTATTATAATAGATTTTGGGGGGGGGGGGGGAGCAGGGCAGCAGAATCATAGGGCATTGCAAAAACTATTCTCTAATTAATTGTTTTTGATCATCTTTATCACAGGTTGCTTTTAAGATGTACCTTGGCCTGTCCCCTGTTGTGAGTAACTGGAGTGCTGCAGGCGATGAATTCTCTCTGCTTCTGGAAACAAACCCACTCACAGAATTTGTGGAACTTCCTCCAGGCCACTCAAATCTCAACTACTCAAATCTCATCTGTGGGGTTTTGAGAGGTGCACTGGAAATGGTGAGGTTTAAGTCGTTTAACTCCAGAATTTTTTACCTCATTTTGACAGGATTTTTTTTTTTTCTTAGGGGTAGTAATGTTTCAAATGTGATGTAATGCTGTGTACTTGTGTGACATATATATACATCAGAGTGAAGGTAAATTTATGGAAGGTAAATTTATGGTAATTTATGGAATTTCTTAGCAATGCTGGTGAGAGTTGCTCTGGAGTTAAGGAGTTGAATGAATTATGCATGCTAATAATATGAAGAGTCCAGATTACTAGAATTTTGTTACTCTTCTCGAAGTCATGTTGATTTTCCTTCTTCTTTTCTTTTTTTTTTTTTCTTCTTTTGTTTATTGAAAGAAACAAAAATAAATTGAATTGAGACAATACATTTTGAGAGGGAGGTTATTCATCTTGTTGGTTTAGGTTTTCCTTAGGGTAGATATTCCACACATTGTGTTGAGGAGTTGATGGTAAAATTATAATCCTTTCACAGAAGTAACTAAATACTCTGACAAATTTAGTGCTGCATCATCTGCATAGAATGGTGTGAAAACTGTGGCTGAGCCCATATGTCTTGTGCCCGGAGCAAATGAGTTGGAAGTCTCTCAGGACAGTTTTGAGTTATCGATGTTTTTAACTATTTTCTGACTGAGATACCAAAATTTTATTTATTTTATTTTTTTTTTCATAAAACAAAAATTTTAACCTGAAAAAAAAAAGGCTGAAATTCGTGATGGCAAAGCGCAACTTCTGACTCATTTGCCCTGGGGGCAAGACATATTGTATACATAATGATGTGCATATACAGTCGGAACCATTTATAACAGGAACGCTTATAACAGGAAACTCCTTATAACAGGGGCATCGTCAATCCCCATGTCCACTCCTTCTTTGGCATTAGTAAAATATTATCTCATATAGCAGTAGTTTGTGACAGTCGAATCCCTTATAACAAGATATTTGTACCGCTGAGCGCACACAAGATAGTCCACCTGTATGCCTAGTGGTACTTCAAAACTGCCCGAGATGCATAACTGGGTGAAGTGCACTACAAACATGATTGTTTGTTATTATTTCATCTGCTTTGTTCACTAAGTGCGATATAAGGTGGGGAGGGGGTGGATAGTGGGCAATGAGATCAGCCAAGAGGCTTGAGGAATCGGGAAGAAAGAGGGATGCTCATCCATAATTCATAACATGGTAAACAAAACAGGCTGAGGTGATGGGTCCACATGGATAAAGAAAGGACTCGCATGTGTAGCTCCTAACGTTAGGTACCATAGACACGGATCTTGCCGTACACTGACCACTTGGCCAGTGATGCATACCGACAAGTGCAGCCGCTTTTATACACATGTTGCTGTGTTAATATCACAATGTGTTTCAACTGCTGGATTTAGCAAAATTTATTCCCGTCGCATATTTCATCACGTCGATAACTTTCCTTTTCCCCACATCACCATAGTGATCATTGCCTTTCATCTCATACCAATGCATGCGAGAGATCAAGCGCAAAAGGACTGGTACAATAGGACTCCAGGAGAAGGGGAACGGTGGGTGAGGTAATATAATATGATACCCTTGATTCTCAGTGCTTGATTCTTGGCACTGTGTTGGGGACAGCGATGGGGGAGAGTCGGACGCGAGGTTGGTGAAGTGCCGTGTGTGTTAGATATCCACGTGGTTAGAGTTGCTCTGAAAGACTTCTTGACTATTGCTAGTACTAGTTAGAACTAGTACATGAGCATACTATGACTTGTAATAATATATATATAATGTACCGTGTTAATATACTGTTATCATCATCACTATTCTTTTTACTGAATCTAAGTTAGGCGAAAGTAAAAGAATTCAATGAAGGGAGACTATCCATGAAAAAAAAAAGGGGGGGTCTCCAATAGTTAGGCAACAGCTAGCAATGTTTTATTCCTCTATTTCATTGTATGTCGGGTATAACAGGATCTGCTTATAACAGGACTTTTCTTTGGTCCCAGCAATCCTGTTTTATCAGGTTTCCATGTATATGAAAATGTATCTGTGCATTTGCTATCATATCTAAAATAGCATCTTGTCTTTGGTTGCTCATAAAAAAGATGTCCAGCACTACATTGTTGTCATCTGTTTTTCACAGGTTCAGATGGATGTCGATGTACGTTTCGTACAAGACACACTGAAAGGAGATAACATTACAGAAATCAGACTCAAGTTCATCAAAAGGTTGGAAGATGCCGTACCTGTAGGGGAAGACTAGTGGAAAAGAGTAGGAATCGGGCAAGCGAGTGGTAGAAACTGGAAAGATGAGGGAGAATGGATATTGTTATAATTGGAAGAAAAAGAATAACTGATCTCTGACATTCTGTATGTCTCTTAGTGTGAGTAAGTGTGGAAAGTTGACATATATTGTGTTCAGTGTCTAAGCTCGTATGAGAGGGAATGGAATCAGAAATGAATGAAAAGAGAATTGGTCTTAGCTTTGAGAATGCAGCAGTGATAATGTACCTTATCATTTTACAAAAAATGTCTTGAAATTGAGATGACTGTCCATCGGCAACAAAATCAGAATAATGTAAAAGGTTCAAAAACAATATGAAGAACTTGGTATTGAGTCAATAAAGTAAACTGATCTCACTGGCTAAATTTTTGAGCCCACCTGGCTCTTCATTGGGGCAAATTCCAGCATTAGGTTCACATTGCAAGGAGAAAAAAATCGAAGTATTATGTTTCATGAAACATAACTGAAGGAAGGAAAAAAAAAAAAAGAAGACTTTAATAGAAATGACAGTAGTCCTTAATCTGTTAACAATTAAGCAAAACAACTTGATTGTAATAATGGGATTTGTTGCTTTACATTTCTTGTGCAGACCTTTGTTGAAAAGAGAGACCATGTCTTTTTTGTGTTTGACAGTAACAATTGACATCCATGATTAGATCACATACCAGTACGCTACCATCTGTGTAAATGAACATTCCTGCATCAATTACATGTTATGCTTGTTAGCACTGCCTTGCTGTATCACTTGATTATGCCACACTGAGGGAAAATAGTATAACCAGTGTTGCAAGCATTCCGCTGAAGTCCGAAATTTGGGACATTTCTTTTTTTTTTTTTTCTTTTTCCCTCTTCAAGGTAAGCTAAAAATACATACTGTGACACCATTTGGAGTCAAAACTAACCAATAGAAATACAGGACAAATCTGCAAAGATCCCCTGCAAAACTTCTTGTTTATAATAATTTGACGTCAGTTTTTATTCTCTGTTGTAAAGGGTACTCAGACTGACTTGAGTGGGTTGCTTGCGGCACTGGCGGTATGATTTGTGTGGATGCTTTTTTCATATGTTGTTATGTGCCTGGCGGCCATTCAGATTTCAAGAGAGAAATTGTGGACTGAAGGTGATGATAACGACTTGACATCGATGTTTTTATGTTGCAGAAATTTGAAGAACATTCATCTATGACCATGAAAATATTTGCTCCTGTGGGCAGATCAGAATGTTGCCAGATCATTTTCTTTTCATGAAGAAGGCTGTTTAAAGGATTGTTAAATGAATTATACAGAGTTAGTAGATGTTCAGATTGTTGGACATATTTGTACAGGTGCTGAAATGTGTGAATTTTAGATGAGTAAAGGAAATGAACAGAAAAATGAAGAATGTAGAGATTGATTTGAAAAGCAAAAATAAAAACCAGCACAAAATTTATAGTTCTGGAATGTCTGGTTTTGTTTTTGTAGAAATGTTTATGGTTGGATTTGTGCGTGAATTTGAAGACTCGGACCAATAGTAGTTCTATTTGAAGTTGTAGTTAATGTTAGATAAAGTAGAAGCGTTAGTTGTGAAAGTGAATGTTGTCTTGGGAACAAAGAATCTTAATTTCTAAAAATCTCTAACTTGTAGGTGGCTTTTTTTTGGTTGTTTTTTTTGTTTTGTTTTTTGCAGCATCAAAAATATGCTGGTACTAACAGTAAATTTATGAAGTTTCCATGTATTCGAAATAAAAGACACATTTATGCAGTGTTTGACAGATTCTATTGACAGATAATAGCATGTGCAATTAATGTTTTGGTTTTTAAAACTCTACTTTCAGATAAATAAGTGACTCATTTTTCCTGTTGTTCTCAATGATTTACCATGCACTTGGAAAGATAAGGTTTTGTTCTCAGATGAATTTTGAACGGGATTTGCTGTGAAAATGTTTTGTGAAATGTGAAATAAACTGTGTAATGTTAAAAACTGAGTATGTTTATTTCTTTGTTGGTTTGAAAACTCAATGATGTCATGGTGTTTTATGTACAGTTTATCTGTCATACAATGACAGTTGTCATTTAGCCACTTCACTGCTCTTTAAAAATGCTCATTATGTATCTAAATTATCACTCTAATGTACATGTAGGTTGTATTTTCTCAAGCCTTTTACTCCTCAGAAAATAGGACTATCTGGGCTCTAAGGGGCTGCCTGTTTTTGCTGAGAATTTTTGTGGGTAGAAATTTGGAATTTAGAATTTTTGCCTGAACAGTTGTACTCCGCCTACTCTTCATCAATATTCCACCTACTCTTCATCGATATAATGTCTTTAATGTAGATATGATACATATGCTTTTATATTGTTTTGCCGCTGTGGATCAATATGGGCTGGTTTCCTGAGTAGTTGTCACACTCTTTGTTAACACTTTTAAACCAAAGTCGATATTGCCGACCTTCTCTCACTAAAGCAGTGAACCAGTGAAACACAATTGTGAGCCTTGGACACTAAAACTGTCAAAAATGTGCAATGTTGACGTGGTATAAAAAAATAAAAAATAAAAAAGGGGCAGGAAGATTAAGGAATTAAAAAACAATGACATCAAAATAAGCAAAATGATCCTTGTTTGCTCAGTCTTGAAGTTAGGCTTCAATTTAATGAACTGAGTTACTTCATTACATGTATATCCATGATAAAATAGAAACTCCTTTTATGTCTCAATTTTATTTCTATATCTATCTATATCTATAGCTATATATCTATACATGTACATGTATATGTCTACATGTATGTATGTATGTATGTATGTATGTGTGTATGTATGTATGTATGTATGTATGTATGTATGTATGTATGTATGT
>JBCAUA010036876.1:0-26157 GCA_038406235.1 Peronia verruculata | reverse complement strand
TGTACGTATGTTATTGCCCCTGTTTGTTTTCAGGCATATTTCGTGTGTGGCTGCAAAACATTTTGGTTTTGTAAAGCACTTCGAGCCCTACAGGGGTGAGGCGCTATATAAATGCCCTTTATTATTGTTATTATTATTATATTGTCATTCCGTAGCTGGAGACTACATATCATAACTGAACATCATTCGGAAAGACTCGGGAAGTTGTCATTTCAAGGGTTTCAGGATATCCCCACTTCACAACCAGCTGAAATACTCTGAAGGAAGGGGGCCTTTGCTGCATGTAAGAGCTAATACAGAACCTTGCAGACATTTCTCTCTGTCATCAGTGATACACTTATCAGATTACAGTAACTTTTCATGAGTCTTGTCTGCTTCTGATGCTATGGGAGATTGTAGTGCTCAGTCCTATTACTTCCCTTTACCAGATAAAAGAGGGATTGAACAAGCTGTGTAAGGAGGAAAAAAAAATCACTTTTGTGGCCTTTGCTTGAAACATGCACCATGAAAAATTCCAGAAAAATTATGATGTAAAGAGAATGTTTTCTTCTTATTGTTATAATTTTATCAATTTTTTTTTTGGTGACCAGTCTTTTGAATGACAAGAAGTAAAGGGATTTTTCCCTCTTTACACTGCTTGCTAAACAAAGGGAAGTAATAGGGCTGGTCAAAATGATCTCCCCTTAACAAGTCATTCTTTTGGGAGGGGCAGATAATCTGCGAAACGATCTCCCATTCATAATATTGCACCTGAATGTGAATTTATGTGACACGATATAACAAAATCAGGCATTAGTCAATCTGAGGCAACCAGAGAAGTCATGTTTTTCAACAGTGACAGAATTTTGAATGCATTTTTTTTTCCTCCAGAGAAATCTTTTATTTGGCACATTTCAGAGTTAAATTTGCTGAAACAGATTTGAATAAAAGCCCAAACATTGTAATTTAGTGGAATGGCATAATAAGAATTGACAAGGATTAACAAAAGTCATTGGCCATTTTCTCACTAAATTCTTGCTGCAGCAAACAGGTCACCCCGAGCGGCTTTGATTGCTAATATCTCGACTTCTACTTAAGAAAGAACAATTTTTTTGCTCACACACAGAGAGGGAATGAATAATCTTCACACTTATATCAATGACTCCATATGCTCAAAATCTGACGAGAGCCTGATTTCATTATGTTACATCTCACTCATACAGCATACACGAATAGCATGCATAATACATCTCATCAACTAGGAACAGATTTGCTCTTGAGGACGAGTTAAGTTATCCTATCCTGTCTTATTTTATCAATATGAACTGATAATACACGTAGCAGCAAATCTCAAAAACAAGCTGTACTATGAAGACAATGAGTCAGATGACAATTTTATTTTATGTATACTACAGAGAACAAAGTTATGAGATAAGGGTCCCTTGACTTGGAAAGAATCAGCCATTTTATCAATCAGCTAAGTTACTACCTTTTGCCAAGTACAAGAGAGAACAAAGTTAGCAGACATCTGTCCCTTGACCTGAAAAACATCAGCCATTCTATCAATCAGCCAAGTTTCTTCCTTTTGCCAAATACAAGAGGTATAAGACAAGCATTGAAAAGCAGAAAAAAAAACGCAGTGGCTCAATGGGTATGGTGTTTGCTCATGGAGCGGCCGGGATCGACTCGCGGGTTCTGCATCGGGGGATGACAGGACACGAAGATCGTAAACTCGCATTTTTTTCAGTGACTCAACGGTCCCTGGCTTCCTGTGGTTAGGGAAGCCCGATGTCTAGCCTTCTCAGATAAGGACGAATATATTTCGGAGGTCCCATGTGTACGTTACGCACGTTAAAGAACCCTTGGCAGTTAAAAATCGATGGAAGAGTAGGCCTGACTGCCGCTGTCCGGGCAAAATGTCCAAATTCCAAATTTCTACCCACAAAATTTCTCAGCAAAAATTGACAGCATCTCTTAGGATTGAAAGGCTTAAGAAAAACAACATTTTCACTTATTTTTGAAAAGTGTGAGTAAAAAAGAATTACGTAAAGATCATCCATGTATTTTTAACTTATGATGACTGTTTCATACTAGCTTGACTATCTCGGAACGGTTGAGAATCCCTCTATAAAGAGAATGAGAGCACAACATCAGATGGGGAATGGTTGAACTGGAAAACATAACAAACATTTTAAATACAATATCACATAACATAATGTCATTGTTTTTTTTTTTAAAGCTTCTCCAGGTCATAGGTGAGGGACCACTACTTAAAAATTGAGTCCTTATCTTATTCATACCTCTGTGAAGGGAGTTAAGGATGAATCACTATCCTGTTTGTGATATCGGAAGTATAAAATCTAAGCTTTTCATAAAGAACTCTTTGAGTGACAATAATGAAAGGAGTATAGTTTCTAGTAATCATATGAAACCAGTGGATGTTAATATAGAACAAGATCATAAGGATCATACTTTTTAGGTAGTGTCCTCAGAAGTTAAAAAAGGATTAATTTCATCTCTCCAGAGACAGCAGTTCTATAGTCACAACCACTGTGGAACATCAGACTTGAAACAGAATAGCAAGGCAAGAGATTAAGGAATTACAGCCAACTACATATAAAGACTAGGCATATTCTTTTGCTCTCCACAACTGAGTAATCACCAGCTTTCTTATTTCTCAGTTTCTCAGCACCACAAGCAAAATCTAAGCTTGTCAGGGCAGTAAAAATGTACTCAAGTTTTAACACTTAAAGATCAACACAACATTCACAATCCTGATCTGGCATCACAGAAAGACAAACAAATACAAAGACTGGACAGATTCTTTGCTATTTGGCACCAAATATTCAGTTTTTTCTTCTGGTACCGCAAGCCAATAGGGCTAGTCTGTAGTCAACACCACAGAATGATATCAATGTTTAAGGAAATATTACTTACTATTTTTCATAAATCAAAATCAGACATCAAATATGTCTTGAGGCCAGTCGAAATGAGACATAAGTCGCTGGGCTAGAATTGAGAAATGGGCTTCGAATGTGATGACCGGGGTAAGACATCAAATTTTGTCCCCCCCCCCCAAGTGCATTCATTTCTGAACAAAACAGTATCGGTCTTACCCTTGATTTATAAATATTTCTTCATTAAAAATAGGAGTTTTGTGAGGTAGGTATGTAGATTTAAGCATTGGACATTTCATTTTAACTCAATTTTCTCAGAATTTCGGTCACTGCTGGAGGTCCCTCCTTGTCTCTTTAAACTGCAACATCTCTGGCTAGAATGAAGCTAGCTCAGAACTTTTTTCCCCATCTGAAAGGGTATGAAATTTCACATGATACCAAAAACCCCATATGGTGAAAAATCGACATACGTTTCATTTTGACCGGCTGTAAGACCTATTATAATATTGTGGTTTTGAGAATAGCCATAAGCGAGATTATTTTCACTGAATCAATGTTGATTTTAATTGCTAGTGTCATGATTATATTATATATTAATAAAGTAATTAGACCAACTAAAGCATCTGCTAGTACAGCTACCCACATAATTGGTGTTACACAATTGAATTGTACCACATTGAATAATAAAGCTGGTGCTCTTGATTTCATGACCTCATCACTGTCTGTTCACTTTCTGGGCCCACTAGTTAAATCATAACATAACACTAGTTAAATCATAACATAACAGCTAGTATCATCTTAAAATACTAAATTTCTAAAATAGAGAGCATTGAACTTCATAAGATACTTTTTTCCCACATAGGCATAAGCATTATAATTATTACCCTGACAGACCCAATGAAGAAACTCAAGTACAATTTCAGCTTATGGACAGTGACTGCCTATTAGTCACACAAATCCTCACGTCTAACAATAACTTTCTCTATCCATAATCACTTAGCCATGTAAACCTGGGTCAAGTCTCAGCACCTGCATACTACATGTATATAATGTCCTTCTCAGTGACTATATGTCTGGCCTTTCTAGGATTTGAACCCATGAGCCTTTGTTCCTGATTCTGAAAGCCCAACTACATAACCACTGACCTGCATTTCATTTCAATTGAAAAGACTGATATCTTGGGCCTTTGTTTTCAGTCTGAATTCAGTAAGCGTTTGCCTCTGGCTATGTGGAGATCAGTGCGTCCATAACATCTTCCAGACTTCCAGATAAACACAACCACACACATAAATATATATAGCACAGATTTATATAAATATTAAAATATATGACTATTTTAAATTCTCAGATAACCAGCCGCAGGAGGTTGAAAGACTAAATAAATGGAATATGTAATTTCTAATTCAGTCTTTATTCTTCAGTCTTCTTGATCCACAACCATGAAATTCTCTGTTTAGTTTGTTGTTTATCCCAAGTTCACAACCCTAGCAGGAAACTTGAAATTGTTGTGTAGCCATCGCAGATGAACGCACACACTTGTCCAGGCTTGATTCAGGCTGTGAGTTCTGACATTTTAGATTCATTGGACATAGAGCACTGTAATTTCTCCTATGTCATGGTTCACTTTTCACGATCTTCAGACACCATGGATTTTTCTTTATTATATACGATATGAAAATTTATATCACGGGATGCTTGATTACATCATTGGTTTCAACGGCGTGAAATAAATTATTTTTGTGGTAAAATACAAGTACACACATCATACAAAAGTGTGCTTAGAAAGGATTTTGGTTGAACGTGGGAAAAGCTTATAAGAGCATGGAAAGGGTTCATAGAGGGTTAAAATATTTTAAAATAATTTTAGAAAAAAATAGAAGGTGTTTACTGTGTGGATTTTCACCTTCCATGGGGGAGGGGGGAGGATCTAGAACATAACTGGAATAACTGAGAGAAAAATAAAAAAAAAAAAAAAGCCAAGTCATTGAAATTTAGCAGAAAGAACATGAGTATTTGTACATTTTCACTGCTGGTCACTGCCTGTATCACTGCCTTTTCAAACTTGTAACTTCTGCCAAAGATCCTCAAAACAAACCTGGCATTAGGAAGCATTTTCTATGATATACGTGCTCAGCGAAGAAGAAAAGTTAAAAAAGGATATATTTAACTTATGCTGATATAGAAACTATGGCTTTTGAGCATTTTTTCTGTCAAATCAACACTGATCTCATAAAACAGTTTGAAATTAACACAGGACAAAGGACTATTTTTAGATATCACATGATAAAACAGGTTTGCCCAAGTTTGGTCTACATGCAGACAGAATACACTGACAGCGATGTCTTATTTTTATATCCACCCTTTCTGATGCAGAAATCATCTCAGCATAGAGGGACGTGAAATACTGAATATTCAAAGGGAAAAAAATTATCTTCCCTTGCTAGATTTCGATGTTTTCATGACATCATGGTTTATGAGTCCTTGATATGACTGGTTTTCTTACATTTGGTTTGGTTTTTGTTTGAATTTATTTGCGCTTCAGTACAATTTTGACTATATTGTGCCTATCATGGTGAAATATCTGAGTTAAATGATGTAACTATATCAACTGGATGATGAAAGGGTTTTCTTACAAAAATATCCATGTGCATAAATCTCGATTCATGAAGGGCCAAATACAGCTGGTTTTGATTAAAGTCAACCTCTCTGCATTAAAAAAAAAATATAAACTTGGAACAAGGTATTAACCATTATAAAAATGAAGCAGCAAAAACAACAGGATCACCAAGAGAGCTTGACATCAAACAAGAATTTACGAGTTGACTCTCCTGCACTGCCATGTATCAGATTTGTATTTCATTTCAAACATTACATATGTTGAAATAATCAAATATAGTAATCTCAGAGCAAGCAGGCATGAAAAGCACCAAGTATGAAAGGAAAAATAGCCAGTGAATTCATGTGCTCACAAATTGTCATATGTCATATATATTATGTGTGCTGTTACAAAATCAGCTAAGTTGCATAAATTTAGAAAAGACAAAAAGGTCTGATTCTTATTCTGTATCAAGCCGTTGCTCAGGCTGGAGACTTCTTTGACTGGTGATATGGGATTTGAAGTGTCAAGGACACAGCACACACAAATGCCCACATAGAAATACACATGCACACCCGTTAAACTATTTCACTGTTAATAATATTATGTGGTCTCTCATGTGCTAAAATATGTAGTGGGGCTTACATTCTGGCTCAGTTCACCACCAATTAGCTCCCTTAGCGCTTTGATCCATTGTACTGAACAGTGAATGGTATTTCATGTCTATATGCAGAATCTTTGGATTGAGGCTGCAAGCTAGCTGATGGCTGACAGATGACCGAGTGATAAGAGTCCAGTACACCCTGCTTACTTACATAACAATTACTAAAATTGAATGATAGCTGTCACTTCTGATGTCTATGGGAAAATAGAGGACAGGTGCTACTTGGCTCCGTCCACAGTGGGTGGAACTTAGTATAAGACGAGGGTTGGTAGTTGTCCGGACTGACTGTATCCCCAAGGCTTAGCACAGGATTGCAACAGTTGACGTAGCAGTGAAAAAGCAACTTAACAGATGACAAGGTAAAATTGAGTCTCATATCAAATTTTTCTTGTGTGCAATTATTTGTGGTCAATGAAAAGGTAAATACTCATGGAAGTGTGTTCTGCTTTGATGAAAAAAAAATTAAAAAAACAGATTTAACTATTAGTTTTCAATGCTGAGATATTCACAATCACAGTGAACAATAGTCAAAAGATTCCAAATTTTCTAGACGAAGCCTTCTTTGGCATCCATTTCATTTTACTCAGTTACATGACATCCTGCGGTTGAATTCTAAACCTTCATGAAGAAAAAAAAATGTTTATGCAATTTCTTTTATTTGGTTTCATGACAATGACATATGAATGAATTCTAAATCTTTATAAAAAAAAAAAAAGTTTATCTAATCGCAAAATCAAACAGCAGTGTTTTTTCTTTCCTTTTTCTTGTTCTTATTGCAAGCACACATCCAGAACTCCCTATTATCACACATAACTCTGACATGAAAAAGAACAAAAGGTAAGTAAACACAAAAATATAAAACAAATAATCATGGAGGACATAACGAATAAATTTAAAATAAACAACAAAACAAAACACAAAAAGAAAAACGGGTAAAAATTAAAATAATTAACATGGCAAATGCAACCCATTTTCAATACATAAGTTATTACACATTAGCAATATAATTTTCTAACAGTATGAGCAGGACATTATAAATATTAACAAGTGATCCTTCAACATAATCTTGAATATTGCACCACATTCTCATAGTGTTACCTATTTCTGATCCAAAATTTACATACCTATACATGCCTCAATCTGACTGTGACAAATAGAAACAATTTATTTAATATCTAATCTTCAATCAATGACGCGGGCTGAAGAAATGACTAGCTTTGTTACATATTGAGAAACAAACGTAATGGTGGGAACAATGATAACTATATTGATAACTGTGAGCATGAGCACAAAAAACAACAACAGCAGCACCACCAACAACAACAACCACAGAAATGTTTAACAGAGGTGTGCTTTGTAACAGGGGTGTCAGACATTCTATATCAGTAGGCAGGTTATACAACAGGGATATCAGAGAATCTGCTACGGTAAGTAACAAGAATGTTAACTTTCCTACTTCAGGTGGGCATGCTATCTAGTAGGGATGGCAGACTTCAGTAGGCATGCTATAACATATGTATGTCAAGACTTCTTTCTTCAATAGGTATGTTACACAAGTATAACAGGGGATTGTCAATCTTCATATTTCAATAGGCATGTTATATAACATAGATGTCAAACTTCTTACTTCAATAGGCATGTTACATTTTACGAGTGTCAAACTTCTGAATTCAGTATGTAAGTTATATAACAGGAAGGTCATTTTTTTAAAAATTTCCATAGGCACGCTATATTATAAGGAAGCAAGATTTCCAACTTTAGCGGGCATGCTATATGAAAGGAAAGCTAAGACTCCCTGCTTCAGTGTGCATGCCATATGACAGGGATACAAGATTTTCTACTTCAGTAGGCATGCTTTCTGACAGGATATCATGACTTCCTAATCTAGTAGCAGGTATGCCATATGACTAGGATACCAGACTTTGTACTTCAGTAGGCATGCTTTCTGACAGGATGTCATGACTTCCTAATCTAGCAGGTATGCTATATGACTAGGATACCAGACTTTCTACTTAAGTAGGCTTGCTTTTTTAGCAGGATGTCATGACTTCCTAATCTAGTAGGTATGCTATATGACAGGGATACCAGACTTTCTACTTCAGTGGGTATGGTATACAACAGGGATGTCAGACTTACTACTTCAAAAGGTAGGCTATTTAACAGAGACTGGTTATAAATATGCACTGGCTATAAGAACTGAGAATAGATGATGCATTCATTAGTTGATAGAATCAAAACTTGGGGCAAGTAAAAAAACAAACACTCGTATACATATAAAAAATGCAGAGAGACACAAAGGATAATTATTACACAAAAAATGGCTAATAAAGATACAGACAGGCCATTTCTCTTTCAAAATCAAATGCACGTATGTAAAAAAAAAAAAAGAAAAGAAGAAGACTGAGCCACAGAAGGGAGAGCTATGTATTACTGTTACAGTTCTAACGTAATTGGTAAATTCATTTTTTGAGGGATATGTGTGAAAATATATGGTGCCACTTAAACCGGCCCTAGATTATTGGAAATAAAAAAAAAAAATTAAACCTCTTTCCAATAGGGAATAGTTGAAATTTTCCTCTCGTTGCCTACATTACATGTCTGGTTCAAACAAAAAGAATTAGCTGAGTTTGTCAAAACCACTAAAGTGACTAAGTAACAGGGACTGTTTTTTTCACTGGCCAAGTTATTTCCCTTTGTCCACATACAAGGATTATTGAGCAAGCTTTGTAAAGAAGAAATATAAAAGTCTGATGGAAGAAAAGCTTTCAGATGGAAATCTTGTCGTTTTTTTCTGAAATCTTGTGTTATACTACTTCATCATCAGCCAAATTACTTCCCTTTGCCGAGCAATAAGCAGCATAACATAAGCACCTTATTAAAGAAAACAATCACTTTTTGCGTTATTTGAAAAATGAGTAAGAGAAGTTTCTGAAAAATTCTTTGCAGTTATGAAAACATTTTTCGACTAATCATAAGATTTTTCTACAATTTTTTTTGTCCTCACTTGTTCCGAAGTATAGAAGCTAAAGCGATTTCTCCTTCTTCCACCAATCTTTGTCCTACACCTCATATTTGGCAATGGGCTGACAAAAAAAAGGGCTCATTATTTGGGCTGATGAGAAAATACTCCCTACTGCTCTGTGACTGTGCTGTTATGGCTTCAGTAGATATACAATATAAATATAGACCAGTAATACTACGATAAAAATAATATGATAAAAATTATATCTATAACTATACCATAGCACTGAACAAGAGAGACAGAGCACAGATTCAGGAATATAAGCATGTAAATCGAAATCATGGCATATTTCTCTATAAATAACACGGTTATAATATATTGTGCAGGGAGAGGCGACACAGGACATTATATAAATATAAAATATTATAGCTATATATATAAAAATTATATATAGATATATCTGAAGTGTAATCATCAGGGCATGTGACATGGCTCTAGAATAAAGATATCTAGGGGAAGAGCGTGCTCAGTTACATACATGTAAATATGCACAACTATCTGTCAGAAAACTGCAAACAAACGTATTCAAAAAGAGACACAGAGGGTGATTTAACTGGAAAACAACAACAACAATAACAACCAAGCTGATATAGAGGCAATGACAAACTAATACTTTCATCTACTCTTAAGAACTTTGCATGTCTCTGTAACCATCTCTCTGACTTTCTCTAGATCGAGTTGGTATTTTTTTTTAGTCTAAAAAAATGTACTGTTTGGCTCTGTAGAGTTTTGCATCTTTTTTCTTTTTCATAGTTTTTTTTTTCTTCCTCAGTCTGCTGGACAACTGAGACTTCTCAAACAGGGAGGAAGGTCTTTGCCGCACAAAATGTCTCCAATCCAGGTGCTAGGAGATCATGATTTTCCACCTGACCATCTTGAGTTTATATCTTTTGACTGAGTTTATCTTGCATTCAAATCCAGATGGGTATTAGGGTTCCCTGATTGCCAGTGGACAAGGAAAAAAAATGCACTTTATCCTGGTGACATTAAAACTTAGCAAACAACTCTTCTATGCCCAAATATTGATTCTAAAAGTTAACTCTTGTGATCCCACAGTCAATAAATTTTGATTCTTGCAAAGAAATAAAAAATCCAACTCATTCCCTGTGTTACATGACATTCTTATTATTCATAATAGTTTATTAGCATTGCTCGAGCTATATTTCACAAAAAATTATGGAACAAAATCTAGTTCTAAAAAGCTTTGAGAAAAAAAAAAAAAAGAGGTAAAGAGCATAGATACAAAGACGCATATGGCACATGTCCTACTACAGAGCAACAGATCAACTCTTGAAAGTAAAATTGTCTGCAAAATCAATGCCAAATTCAGGAAAAGCAAACTAATGTAATGTTAGTATTTGGGATAAAGTTAATTTTCATCAACAGATGTCTCAACTCCATACACTGACAAAACTTAAACATTTTTCTGAAAGAGATTTTGTCTTGTAAGCAAAGTTTCTAATTCATTAAGGACAAAACGCTAGGTAGACCCTCATTTGGTCTTTACAGACCACTTGATTATGAGTACAGGCAATATATGCCAACCAGCACACAGATGTCTAATTTATTTATTTACTTATCTATTTAGTTTTACACAAAATTGGCTAAAAATACGAGACAATGCTAACAAATACACAACATATGTGAAACAGGCAAATATTTTCTCTAAAGTTGGGAATGTCTCTTATTGATTGGAACCTTTTTTTTTTTTTTTTTGATGGCTGGCTTCAATAAGTACAATCAAGCATTGTTCCGCACTATATTTCACATAATTATTGTAATTCCGTATCTACAATTACGGTTCATATTAATAAATGTGTATCAGAAAATTTTCAGGGTTTTCAGGGTTTATCGTCAGGTTGTGATGTTTATACAATCACTTTGTCAATGAATGGACATCGCTCCCTTGTAGAGCTGGACTCTAGATCTAATCGAACTTGTGAAACGCTTCGTGCTTCATCAATGCTGACGTTGATATTTGGAAACAAAATACAATGTCAACGTACATATCGACGCACACCCGTTTGCTTATATTGTTGAGAAAAATTATGGGGCTGAAGCAGTAGGCCTTAGGTTCTTCTCAAATGATATAGATCTAGATCTAGATCAAGATCTATGGCAAACTGCTTCTACTTGCTGAACAGGTTGCGAATGCGACAGAGCCATTGGCCGCATTCAAAATATAGATCTAGATTTATCATCATAAATGTGATGATTTGGCTACTGGGGGTCTACCTAGTCAGAGTGGGGGTCTATATAGACACTTCCTTCATTAAGAGTATTTTTCCCTCAAAACCTGATGTAGTATTGTATAATGGTGTTAAGGCTGTGAGATGGAGATCAGCTACAAGAATGTGTTCAGTCAAAGGGTAGCTCTGTCTTTTAGGATCTCATAGCATTGAAAACACCTGACTGTTTAGTCTCATCCTTTCTTGTCGGAGATGTTTTGCTGAGGGAGATGAAGCTGTTATTCTTTGACCAGGCCTGCAGCTTTAGTGATGGACAACTGATCTCTTCTCTGTATTTATTCCACTTTGGGCAATCAACTTTTGACTGATCATTATCTGACCCTGAAGTCTGGCTGACTCCTTCGTACGAGAGACTCTTGTTGCTGGACCCAGCCACAGTTTTTGTTTTATTCATTTATCTTCTTCTTTGCCACACATGCAATGTGATGAAACTGAAATCAGGCTCTTGTCAGACTGAAATGACTGGAAAAATCATGTATTTTTCACCAGACAATCGATCTTTAATGCATTTTTTTTTTTTTTACACATCAACCTACATTGATCTAAAAATGCATTTCAGTACTAAATTTGCTGAAATAGACTGAGTAAAAGCCCCAATTTCCTAGCATGGCCTACTAAGGATTTACAAAAGTGATCAGTAATCTTCTCACTAAAAATTAAGCTTTAGCAACAGGTCGACCATATTGTCTTCAAATGCCAATATCTCAATGTCTAATTAAAATAGAACAAAGATTTTTTTTTTCACACACAGACAGGGAAATGAATAACATTCAGTGACAGCCTACCAATAATACCACCTGGCAAAAGGCCTGATTTCATTGTGTTGCATGTCATTTACCCTCCCACGCCAGGTCTGATTCTAGCCTTTGTTCTGGACTTTTCTGTTCCTTTTATTTCCACTTTAGCCGCTGAGCCCTGAACCTCATTGAGAATCTGGATCTAGGTTCATTTTCATGTTCTGAATCACAAGATCTAACCAGAGTCCATGATTGCTATAGAAAAAAAAATGACTCTGTTTTAGATCCTGGCCATCCCTCTAAATCTAAATTACGATCTTGCTCAAATATTGTAACGTCTCACCCTTATCCTCTCTCGTAACTATTTAAACCATCTTAATCTACATCCAGATCACTATCGTCACTGCCTGTGTCAACAATGATGCTCTTCAGCATTTCTACCCTATTAGGTGCAACTGATCTCTGTCAGTTGACACTGCGAAAAACAAGCTGACAAATATATCCATGTCTGAATTTGAAAGCAAACAACCTTGAAACAAGTAAAGATGTTACTAGAATAAATGAATGTAGTTTTCCATGCATTCTCTCCCAATAACTGTACAAGCTTCCATGCACAGTATCAAGACAACAGAAAGTAAAGTGTTATAGTTTAATTTGGGAGATGTAATAATAAAGAGCATTATGTTATGTGGGTAATAATTATACCAGTTAGGCAATGTTGTAAGTGCTTTACAATCTAAACAGAGATGGAATGTTTTCAATTTCCTGGCAGATATATAGGATAGCTATTACTAGGTCCTCAAATTCTTATTAGTCAAACATTCATATTCCCTGTCTATATTCCTTCTTTCATTTCAGCTTGAGTCAATTCAGAAAAAGTGTGCAAACTGTCTTTTCCAAGAATAAAATGTTGGGACACATCAGGATTTAAACCCACACGATTTGATCTGAATCCAACCGCCCAATACTATGCTATCAACCCCATGTAAGACAGTGAGTGGACACCGAAGACAGAGCTGAGATGATAGTGGATTGGGAGATGGATATACTGCTCCTAAGCTCGCAAGCACAACTTGTCAGCACCATGGTATATAAGCAGCTATTGTGGAATGCAAGTAGTATTATAAAAATAGCCACACTTTACTTTACCAATACTATGATGAGACAGCTGTCCTGCGGGTGTGTTTAGAAACAGCTGTAAATGCATAGTGAGAAGTTACTCTTGTTTGTTCAGTTGCCTACATATTTGGAACCCAAAGAGATAGCAAGTCAAATTTGATAACTATTTTAAACATTGAAGAGCTCTCTTTTCATGCAACAGTGGTTCATTTGCTGATGCCTTTTTTTTTGTTTTAATGAATCAGATAAATCAACTTACACAGATATGAGTGAAGAAGATAGTCTTCAAATGCATTGTTTTTTTATTCAGTTAGTCTCTATGGGCATCAGAGTCATGTTTTCTTGCAATTAATCTCTAAATGCATTAGATTATGTTTTCTTTCAATTAGTCTGTAACTGTATTGGCTAACGTTTTCTTTCAGTTAGTCTCTAAATGTATTACTTGCTTTGGTCACATTTTGCTTCAGTAGTCTCTACATGTATTACTGTATTCCACTACATTTTCTTTCAGTTAGTCTCTAAATGTATTACTTGCTTTGGTCACATTTTGCTTCAGTAGTCTCTACATGTATTACTATATTCTGCTACATTTTCTTCAGTTAGTCTCTAAATGCATCTCTCTCAGTTACTAACTCAATAGTTTCTTCCGTTGCATGTCTTGGCTGTTATCAGTAAGATAGACTACCCAAAAATGTCAATGTCTGAGCCAACTTTTCAATCAAAATTTGATTTTTTTCACCCTACCTGGGCAAATAAAGTTAAAATAATTCTATCCTTTGTATTTACATAATCAATAGATTTTACTGCTCTACAACAGTACGAACATTCACAAAATTTAACTGGAAGGTTTGACAGAATTGGAAAGCTATTGTCCCATGCATAGCGTGTATTTAAATGGTTTCTTTCGTTCTTCTTTTGCTTGCCCACATTTTTGGCAGTAAAATTAATCAGTTTACTAAATGACTGATGCACTTAATTCCAGCAAAACAGTCAGACACTACACCATGGTTTTGAGTTGTGATTCTAGCCATAATCATCAATATACCAGTATACCAATTACAAGGGGAAAAAAGTTTGCCACAGTGCCATTACAATACTTTCATCTTTTTCTGCCCAACAAACATTATGGACGGTATGCAAAAAAAAAAAAAAAATCTTAAGTGCTGTCACACACGGGCAATCACAAGACATTTTAATTTTAGATTCGAGATGCAGCCAACTGAAAAATTAGACGATTTGAAATAATAACTGTTGCTTGTTTATCTCTTTTTTTTTATTTTCATTGTTTGAATTGATAACTTTTTAACAGACTACTGTTTACACTCAAACAAAGATCTATCTACAAATATGAAGAAATGACCAAAAGAGAAAATCCAGATTATGACGTGTTCACCCTCATGTGACAAGACCAACAAAATGCGTACACACTTTAGGAAAATCAGACTTGTACAGTGGACAAACATTGTACTACAGTAAAAAATATTATCGCAATTTGATTAACCTACAAAACAAAGTGATATCTTTGAAACTCTGACGTTGGATTTATGCTCATAAACATACTCAAAGAAATTTTTATTTTCCTAAAATGTGTACACATTTTTTTTTTCTGCAAATTCTATATAGTATAAGCCTATACTCTATATAGTATTGGGCCAAATGGGTTTGTCTACTTTTCTTTTTTCAAAATGGCTGAAAGTGATTTGGTGGTGGCTATTGATAGAACAACCATGGCAAAATAATTTCACAGCTTTGTTTGTATCACACACGCAAGCTATTACATATCAAATCTTTATAAGGTAAACTATAATGTGCATATCTATATTTAACATATAAACAACAAAAATATAGCAAACAACACCGAGACAAATAAAAAGAAACCAAAATGGAAGTGAATTAGTTAATATCTCGATTAGGGCAGTCAAACAAAATATTCACAGGCTGTCAAAAAAAAAGAGAAAGAAAAAAGGGAATAAAAAGAATAATATGTGGTTTTGGCTTTTAAACAGATGTTAGTATGCAAATCCCAGCGGTGAGTCTATCCTTTCCCGGCTTCCTTTTCTTTCTTCAGTGCTTTCTTTCTATCTTTCTCTGCTTTCTTCTCCTGTTTCTTCCGTTCTTTCTCCTCCTTCTTCTGTTCCTTCTCTCTCTTCTTCTGCAGCTTTCTCTCCTCCTTCATTTGCCTCTGTTCCTCTGCTTCCTGTTCCTCCAGGTAGTGTGGGTTATGTTTAAGCATCTCCTCAAGCCTGGAAAGATGGTATGCAGAAACAGATCAGATTATGTTAATAAAACTTCTCTAATATCCATTCTACCACACTGTTTTTAACTCTTCAAATACTACTTTTCAAAATATAATCTGTGCAGTGTTTGCAACTCATTAAATACCACTTTTCACAATGTGATCTTGATGCTGTTTCTTACTCTTCAAAGACTACTTTTCAAAATGTAGTCGATTACGTTTCTAATTCTTTAAATATTACTTTTCACAATGTGATCTCTACAGTGTTTCTAACTCTTTAAATACTAAAGCTAAAAATATAATCTGCTACACTGTTTCTAGCTCTTCAAATACTTCTTTTCAAAATGTGCTGCAGTGTGTCTTATTTTTGAAAGTGTCTATTGTATTGCAATAATTTAGCTCGACAAGTCTGGGACAAGTCACACGGAAACAGATATATTATATCAGCAAAAGTCAGAACTTCTCAGCAGCATTTCTACAGAATTTCTATCTCTTCTGATACATTATGTGCTACTTTTCAAAAAGTAATCTACAAAAGTGTTTCCAACTCTAAAGATAAACAACTCACTACTTTTATACAATGTACTACTTTCTAAAATGCAATCTACTTTACTGTGTCTATCACTTCAAATACTGCTATTCTAAAAGCAATTGATTGTATTGTTTCTCTGTCTTCAAAGACTGCTTTTCAAAATGTAATCTACATGTTTCTACTCTTTTGTAATCTATTTCACTATATTTGGAAACCCTTCAACAATCAATGCTCTAAATACTCTACTGTATCATTTATCTTGCACACAGTGTAAATGAGTTGGAAGTCGCACCGGCTGATTTCAAGCTGTGGCCATTTCTAATTATTTTCTAACTCAGGTACCAATCGTTTTTATTTTTTATTTATTTATTTTTTTTTTTTCACAGAATGAAAATACAACCTTTTCTGACTTGAAAAAAAATTTTTTTTTGGTCTAGATTTTGGTCTCTGAGCTGGAAAATAGTTAAAACCTTCCATAACTCTTGATCACCCAGCATGCCTTCTAACGTGTTTGTCCAAGGTGCAAGACAATTGTTATTCTGATACAGTAGTCACCGCCTAATAACCCGCCTCTCGGGTGACAGAAGATCCGGGTTAGTCAAAGTGGGTTATAAGGCGTTTGTCAATGTTGAGGAAATTTTTATCATTGTTGAAAAGACTGTTTCACTGACTTGAAGAAAGTGACTGAGGTCTGTGCTCTATCAATTCAATGAGGCAAGTGAAATGAAATCTGATCACAATGAGAATGGTAAGTGAACGGTGTGATACAAAGAGACAGCGATGGATTGCCGTGGTTATTCAAAGCATTGTGATTGGTCTAGACAACAGGACAAATGATCATCGCTTTAGCTTGCCTGCACCCAGTTCTCGTGATGAGAGCCAATCCCCGCAGTGATTGCATCATAAGACAGGAAAATGCTCACCCCCTCTCCGTTTTCCCCCAGCAAGCGGGAATGCTATGTCGTTGCCTAATATATTGACCATCTGTGTTACCTATGTCTACACGCACAATAACTCTCGCCCTTGTTCCACCAGTTAGTGTGCTGTGAGGCCCGTTCGATGGCGCTGCCACGTAATTCGATTACGATAGTGTCAATCATGACGCTGGGGCCCTTTTTTCATTTTACTGTGCACAGTGCATTGAAATTGGCCGGTTATTAGATGAAGTCTCCCGCTTAGAAGCGGGTTATAAAGGGGGTGATTTATATAGACAAAAAAATGGTTTCACTGAATGGGCAGGCTAATGACCGAAGTGGGTTAAAACACAGCGGGGTATTAGGCGGTGACCACTGTATCCAATATCTGAAATTTTCTAACTTTTCCAACTATAACTACTACAATGCTTCCAACTACATGTAGTTAACTACTCCACTGTACTACAACAATTTAATGATAAGTCACACAAAACAGATAAAAGTATGTCAGTAAAAGTTATACTTTCCCTACTGTCCACTACACTACAGTGTCCCTGACTATTTCTACTGCTCCACAATAACAGCCTGACTCAGAATCATGCCAAAATATGTCATGCAACCAGAGCAAATGAGTCAGAAGTCGTCCCAGGGCTCTTTTCGGTAGTTTTAAACTACTTTCCAACTAAGATACTAAATTTTTTTATTCACAAATCGTCACCTTAACCTTTTTTAATCTGAGAAAAAAAAAAAGAAATATTTTGGTATCATAATTGGAAAATAGTGAAAAATGGTAAAAAATGGCTGTGACTTGGACTCAACTGGCGCGACTTGCGACTCATTTGCCCTGGGCGCAAGTCATATGAAGTCTCATGGTATTTTTTCCTAAACATGAGACAAGAGCTATCAGATAATGCCTTTAGGGTTAGAGGGGATGTAGGAAAAGTTCCTGCTACAGTCTTTAGTAACAAGTAGAGCTTAAGTGCCTTAATGGTAAATGATACCAGATTTGGGGCCAACAGAGAAATTACTGGCAGCCAAAAAGTCTATCTTCCTATAAAAGTAGGTAATTTGACATCCCTGGGTTAGAAATCCCCCACTGCAATTCTGTATCGATTTAAGAATTATAATGGCTTCACTCATCAAGATGTGAGCCACAGTTTTTAAAAAAAATTATCTCAAATGTGCTGAAAAATAACATCTGCCGATATTGCAGAACAGTGATTATAAATATCATGTAATTCTATAGCTAATTTACAAAATGGGGGAAAAAACACAGTGCCACTAATGATCATATTACCATATCCATGAAATGGCATCTTTTATTTTATGTTTTTTTGTTTGTTTTTTTTATTCCCCTGCTTACCTTTTCATAGTTTTAATTTTTATTATTTTTTTTTTTTAATATTATCATTTTTTTCTTTTTTTTTTTTAATTAAGCACGATATTTTTGTTTTGTTGTGTTTTGTTGTTGTTTTCATTCAAATGCTCCATTTATCTCTGAAAAAATGCAATTTTGTATTTTGTACAAACATGTAGATTTATTGTTCCTATCAAACTAACCCTGCTCACAGTTTTGCCTATTTTTTTTTTTTTTTTTGGTCAATTTTAAGCTCCTTTTTTATCTTTTTTTTTTCTCCTTTTTTTTCTTTTTTCTGAACAAAACATTTGATATATTTCAGAAAAAAAAAAATTGTTTTGCTGTCAAGATGACTGTGTTTTTTCTTATTCAGGTCATTTTTTTTTCCACAAATATTTATTTTGCATTACTCTTAATGTTAAATTCTGTGAACAATCTTAAGATGTCATTCTGAAGTTAAGAATCAGCCCAGAATGTTTCAGTTTAACAAAATATCCAAGTATAGCCCGATATAATAAAGGGTTGATACGACAAGTGCATGCAAATTTACAAGATTAATAGGGTTAAAAACACATGCCTAAATTAATATATATCAAGACAGTAACAAAACAAAGCAAAACAGATAAAAAATGCACACAAAAATAACATCTGCAGCAACAATAGTTGAAAAAAAAAAAGATGCACAACTCTTATGAAATGAATACCATCATGATATGTCTTGCAGCCAGTCAAAATGAGTCGTATGTCAATCTTTCACCATATGGGGCTTTTGATATCATGTGAAAACTTATTTCATACCCTTTCAGATGGTGAAACCAGTTTTGAGCTAGCTTTATTCTAACTAGAGATATTGCAGTTAAAAAGACAAGGGTAGGAACCCTAAGCAGTGACTGAAATTCCTAGAAAATTGAGATTAAATGAATGGTTGAAAACCTAAATTTTTATCTGCATGCCTACCTCACAATAAATACAGTTTTAAAGAAGTAATATTTAATAAAATTGAGAGTAAGACCAATACTATCATGTTCAGAAATTTGCGATTTCTGAAAAAAAAAAAAAAAAAAAGATCAATATCTGACCCCCCCCCACACACACATTTAAAAACAAATATCAGTTCTAGCCCAGCTACCTACGTCTCATTTCGATTGGCTGCAAGACATATATGACACAGTGAAATCAGGCTGTTATACTTATAAAATTTTGAGCACACTAATATCACTGTGAAGATTATCCATTTCCCTTTCTGTGTGTGAAAAACTTTTTTATCTACCTTAAGTAAACGTCATGATATTGGCAACTAAAGATGCTAGGGGTGACCTGTTGCTACAGCTGAATTTAGTGAGAAAATGGGCAATCACTTTTGTTAATCCTTGTTAATCTTGACAAGGCCATGCCACTGAGGTACAAATTTACCCAATCTGTTGCAGCAAATTTAACTCTGAAATGCACTTCTAGATCAATACAAAAGGGTTCTGTGAAGAAAAAAAAAATCGCCTTAAAAATTCATTCAGTGTTGAAAATCACGTGAATTCTCCGGTCACCTCAGTTTGACGAGCACCTGATTTCATTGTGTCGTGTCTCATATATAAAACAGCAATCCCAAAAAGAAAAGAAAAAAAGGAGAATATATATATATATATATATTAATTTAAATATCACAGAATAATATTATCTTAGCACTTTTTCTTGCACACCAAACAGATGTTTTCACAAGATATGAAAAAAAAAAAAACAGTTAAAAGAAAAAAGTCACACAATAATTGGTGTTAAATGAGTACTTTCTACAGAGGTGACACTACAAAATCATTTGAATTTCTGATGAATCCCTTATACATTCAAAAACAATTCTTCTATTTTTTATTTTTTATAGATTTTAAACAAGAAATATCTTGAACAAAAATTCACACAGCAAAACTATTAAGTTAACACTGTTACACAGCCAAAGAAGACTTTAAATAAAAAAGAACAATAATAATAAAATAAATTACCCTGGGAAAATACTTACCAGTCTAATGAGTGATCTCTAGCCCTGGGCACCCTTGACCCTTAGGTCAAAGGTTACCGAGAGGAGTAGGAGGTGGAAGGGTAGTGATGGTGTTGAGGGGTGGAATAGGGAGAGGGAAGGTGTTCTCGGTGAATGTCATAACTGTTGAACAAGGTGGGCAAAAAAAAAAAGGATCAAGAAAGATGAGCATAAAAATATTCGTGGTAATGATGGTAAACTAATAGCGGTGGTTTCAAAGTTCAAGACAATGATCATGGTGGTGATCACAATATGATGGTGTGGTTTCAAAGATCAGGATGATGATGATGATAAAGGAGCAAAACGATTGAAACTTTGACTAGAACATTAGTTTATTTAATTATTAATCTTAGAAGTGTCAATATAATAAGTTGCCTGGGGTGTTTACGAATGTTTCTGTACATAAGTACTCACATTTACAGGATGATAATTCATGTTTAAGGTGGTATTAGATTATACCATTGTATGCTGTATAAAGGAAAATTTTACTGTATAGAATGAAGGGTCACTTCTTAACCACATAGGCCCCTTCACACTTCTAAGGTTAATTCACCAATGCGCCAGATTGTTACTGTATCTTTTAACATAATAATTCACTGGTTTATTTAAAAAACAATGAAAAAGGGAGGGGGGGGGGATGACAAATGAAATGAAATGAATCAAGGCAGTAATGCTGTAGATGTTGTTGGAAAAGAGGACAACATGCTTTGAGAAACCTTTCAAAAGTTTCTGTGAAAACCCACATTATGTGAGACGACAAATGTTTGAAACACTGTTGGACTGAAGAAAACAGAATCAGCTTTTTTCAAACAGTAACAGTACCTGTGAGGTCCATTTCAAAATTCAAAGTACTATTTTATTTACTCTGTGGTGGTCGGGTCAGACGTCTGCTACTGTTTAACTGTAGTCCAATACTATTCTGTCGCAGAAACCCTAACTATAGATAAATAGCCCCACTGCCTTGTGGGTGTCTTGGAAAGGTCAGAGGTTAAGGAAGTAAACCCTGAAATAAAATCCAGATTGGAGCCCTTGAGGTAGTTGGTCGGCTTTCTTCCCTCCGTTCTGCCAATTCTGCTGCTGGTACTAAACTGTATTGGTTAATACTTTCCTATGGACCCTATCAGCAAGGGCAAGAGGGGGAACTTGACATCCGGGCAGCCCAAGTTCTCCATATACCCCCGCCCAGGCTTGTAAAGCTGAGCACTGGGGAGGTTTCTATCATCCCCATTCTTAGCGCTCATTCATTAATTCATGCCTAAGAAGAATCCTGGGGATATAATGGCCAGGGAAGGATAAGAAATGACGCATAGTGGGAAAAGGCCGGCCAACTGCCTGTGGAAAAGATTGGTAGGAGAAAATGGCGTTGGATTGGGCATACCCTCAGAAAGCTGGCAAGCAGTATAACCAGACACGCACTGAAATGGAACCCACATGGCAAACGGAACAGAGGTAGGCCACGAATGGTCTGGAGAAGAGGTCTTGAGGATGACATTGAGAAGGGCAGGCATTCCTGGAGACAGCTTGAGGCTCTCGCACAGGACAGAAGGGAGTGGAAATCTCTGGTTCGTGGTCTATACCCTGTCAGGGGTGTCAGACAATGATGATGATGATGATGATGAATCTTAGCGCTACACCATCGTCTCTTGAGATGAACAGATGGTGATGACAAATCTATGGCACAACATAGCTTTTACACAATAGCTATACCACAAATGTATCCACTGTTGTCAATACAATGTGCGGAAGCTATCATAATAAACAGTCTGCGCACATATTGCAATCATCCTGAGAACTTTACGACAAATGGAGGACTGAAATTTACATTTGAAATGGACCACATATCATTGTCCTTGAAGGGAAGACAGGACAAAATGAGAGGAGAATGAGGGAAAGCAATGCTTCAACCACTTCAACAAACAAAATGACATGGATCAATAAGTCATAGTTGAAATTATAATTGCTTTGGAAGCCCCCCACACTTCACAATCTCAGATGAATCATCATATCCCATATTCAGAAGAAAGTGACAAGTGGCGGTGGTAGGGAGATTGGGGGCTAAGGCAGAGCAGGAATGGATTAGGCAAACATATTGGAAAAAGGCGGGTGGAGGAAGAGTTGAGGAGAAGGTTCAAAACCACACCAGTTCAATCTCAGTTGGCCTTGACTCCACCGGTATCTTGGAAGCACTTAAAGGAGTTAAAAAAACTTGTCATCATTGACAGAGTCCACAAGATATGGGGAAAAGGAAACAAATGCACAATCTTTTCTGATAAACAAACTGATATGGATTAAAAAAAAAAAATGCAAGTATGGACACAGCAGTCATCATGATTCTTAGAAATCTTGTGTGTATAACCATATGACAGCTTTTGCTATATGATACTATCCATGAGGATGGGCAGAGGAAGGGAAGGATGGAAAGGTTCACTCTTCTGATAATCAAAATGGGTCATTAGGTTACAGTCTGATCCTTGAAATCCTGATTGTATTCCAAAAAATTCAGTTCTTTGAAATTTAACTTGATTCTTAATGCTGACATTGTCTAACATTTAAATTTTTCATTGTCAAGACAGTTTATTTTTATTGTCTTTAACGTGCTGGAAAAAAAAAAAAAAAAAATATTGCGGAGAACAATATTTTGGTCATTTTTATAAAGCTGCAAAATCAAACAATTCAACACTAATCATTTCCCTTTTTGATATGAGTGAAGATCAATAAAATTGTGGTAAACTGTAAAAGTTTCATTGAGATTGTAGGCACAGTTTTGTTTTTTTTTCTACATGAACTTTCAAAGATAAACCAAAAATGTCAGGCTTGTATACATGTAAGTTATTGTGAGGCCAAAAAAGGTTCAGGCTGGAATGAGTTAAGTTCATTGTTTCTGACTGTTGCACTCAAACCAACGCAGCTTTCAAGGATCCAACTGTATGTCTTCTCAAAATAAAAGCAATGGGATGTAAAGAAAGGAAAAATCAATTTACTTCTTGCCATTTGAAAGACTGACCAAAAAATCTTATAAAATTACTACAATAGGAAGAAAACTTTTGCTTTGTACCATCATTTTTCTGGAAAAACATTCATGAAGGTTCGTGTCACACAAAGGGCACACATATGGTTTTTTTTTTTTTTTTGCTTTTCGCTACTGCTTGCTCAACACCTCATGTGTCTGGCAAAGGGAAGTAATAGGGCTGGTCACAATGATCACCCATTTGGGACAATTCAACCTTCAGCGATGGAGTTGTGTTCCTAAAAGACGACCCAGTTTTCAGGAGTTTAACACATGATAAAAGCTGAGTGCTACTTACTGCACGATTGCCTCAGGTATGGTGATGTTGTCCATGGGAACAATATGGTTAAGCTCTTCCAGATTGCGGACAAACCTTAGCTTGGAGGAGAACTTGGAGCTGGGAAAAGCATCAGAAAAAAGAATGATTTGCTGATGATGATTATTAACAAAAAGGGTAAAAAAAAAATCTGAGCTGTACTATCACTTTATCCAATTGTTAACACACAGAGTTCAAAAGAATGTTGTTTGTCTCTTACATTAGATAGTCAGTTGCTGGAAGACAGCCTGTCTTAAATTTTAAGACATTTCTATAACATGATGATGGTCATGATAATGGAGATGCTGAACTGGCTCGAAAATTTGGTGGGTTCCATCAATTTATTTAAAATTTTAACATTGTTATTTACTTCTGTTAATTTAGTTTGTTACCAGCTGACAATCTATGCATTAAATTTTAAGACATGTATATAAAATGATGATGCTGATGCTGCTGTTGATGGCCATAAACCGAAAGTAAATAGGGGTCCAGGTGGTTTGCTCTAAGAGCTAAAGTGATCCCGATATTTTGCTTATTCCCTCTATACATTAATTCTTTTCAGATGTTAACATTTTCACGATCTGATATTAATTTTTTTCACAAAATTTTCATAGCAAGAAATAACTGCCAAAAAATGTTTTGATCATATGTCTCACGCCCAGGGCAAATGAGTCAGAAGTCAGTCGGGGAGATTTCAAGTTACAGCCATTATTAACTATTTTCCGACTGAGATACCAAAATTTTAATTTGTATTCCACAAAATGAACATTCAATCTTTTCCATCCTGAAAAGACAAATTTGATATCTGTGTTGGGAAATAGTTAAAAACGGCTGTAACTTGCGATCGCCCGGAGTGACGCAACTCATTTGCTCAGGGCGCAAGACGTATTAACAAGTTTTGATTACTGCCCATGAAATGAAAAGACATTAAATGGTCAATGTAGATAACATAGGAAAAGTAGGATTCTCTAACAAAAACATATAAAGTGGGGTCACAAACACTGAAACACAAAATCTGAGGATGGGAAGAAAAGTTACCGACATTGACTGTATGAATGACTGACTGATTGGTTGGATGGTTGGTGATCTGACTGACAGATTGATTGATTGATTGATTCATCCGTCACTCACCTGATGAAAGGTTTTATCATTGTCACAATGGTTCTCAGCCACAGTGTTGGATGGACCAGGTACAGGCCTTTCAGGTTCTTTTTCAACCTGTGAACAGATTCACCCATTTGCCGTTCATACTATCCCCTGGTTACAACAAACAATTACAAACAAATACTATCAATAATGATAACGATGAAACTGCTAATACCAATACTGCTATTGCTGATACTACTATTACTAACTATGACTGCCACTACAACCACCCCTCCCACCACTACTGCCCCCGCGGGGGCCTACGGTTTATAAGCAGGTTCTCTGCTCCCACCTGCAGGCAATGTAAAAACCTGCCATCAGCGAGGTGTCTCCCATAGAGTGCCATCCTTGACATTCCAGGCGAGATATCTCTTCTCTCTCCTTGAACCTATCTTCTGTCCCGCTTTCCTTCCTCTCTTTTTCTTGAGGTGTAAACGTATCTTACAAGTTTGACACAGTATAGCCGTAATCGTGTTGATGTGTCGTTAAACCCGAACACAAACAAACAAACCACCACTGCTACTATCGTCACCACTATAACTACTAACAATAATATTAGTAATAATAATAAAAATAATAATAGTATCAATAAAACAGCAATGGTCACGATAACATTACCAACAATGATACTAATAATAACGATAAATTTATATTGTACCATAACTCAGAATCCTCTATGCCACTTCTAACATCAAAATCACTAGTGGTAGAAATCATTAAAAACAGAAAAAAAGAAACAGCCTTACCTAAACAACATACAAGCATTCAAAGATCTATGTCAAACTCAATTTTATGCTTTAATTATCATCAGAATAAATATTTCAACCCCTACAAGAGCATATGTATTCATTTTCCCCTAAAAAACCTGAACAATTTCAACAAAACAGATACTTATTATTGAAATGCACTACAGGGAGTACATATCCAAAATGAGAAGTTAATTGTTTCAGAAATGAAAAAGGCTGAGGAAAAAAAGTGTTAGAAACACAGACTTTGACAAAATCACAAATTAATTTTCTTAATGTTTATATAGTCTCTTGGTGTACCATTTTGGGGCTGTTCTGGGACATTATGCTGATATTTCTAACCCCTACATTATTTTTCTCATATCAAAAAAGGTGAAAATGTGTGGGCCCATGCGAAAAGTTGGCTAAAGTCGCAGGCATTCGAATAGAGCTACAGGCTCTCAAAGTCAATTCTGGACCAGCCTACTGATTTTGGGTTTTCACCATAATCGACTTCCTTAACTCTTTAAGGCCTGAGTTTTTTTCGCCATTTGCCTGAGTTTTTTTTTTTTTCAGCCACCAATACTGATGTGTAAGTGTGTCACTTATGTCCTTATAATCAGCATCCCCTCCTCCTC
>JBCAUA010036865.1:0-12089 GCA_038406235.1 Peronia verruculata | reverse complement strand
AGAGGTCGCCATTGTTATCACAGCAGTGACTAACGGTCCGCGCATTCGCGTAGGGCGCGCTGCCGGCGAGCGAGGACACTATTTTCAGGGAGTGGATCATCTATAAACTCCACGATCTATGCCAACAATTACCTCTGGAGGTTTAGCAGTGTTTTTTTTTTTTTTTTTTAAATTGGAATCAGCTGAAATATATTATATATTTTAATATCATACTGAAAATATAAGATCAGTCACAAGGATAGACCTTGAGTGCAAAGATAACATTGTCATAGTTTGAAATGAAAACACTTCCATCACTTCCAAACTAAGTATAAATAAAAAATGAAATAAATATGGGTGAAAAAGAAACCAAAGAAGAAAAGAAAATTGTACTTTTAATGGACATTTCAACTACGAGGCGATTATGTTGATAAAATGTAGAATCTAGTGGCTGATATTTCAGGTAGGATAATACTTTCTTCTTTTGCCTTGTGTAGTGTCTCTATGCACAGCAACTCAAAGCTGCCAAGGATCACATACACCAGCAGCAAACTGTAACAGCAGAAGATCTGACTACGTTAAAGCAGATGATAGGAGGAGGCCTGTCCTTACTCTGTGACAAACATGTCAGACTAAGAGAAGCTAATAATGACAATGTAAGTAATTGAATTTTTTCATTTCCTGTAAAAGAAATTCTTAAGCAAAAATGTGTATCAGGAGATTGAGATTATCTTTGGCAGTGTACATGCTGCAACGCTTTTTTTTTTTTGCTGATGAATGAATTCAAAGAAACATACATTGCTGCACCATGTTTGTTTTTTTTTTTTTTTTGGTGCTCTTTGTTTTTTTCCTAATTTTGTTCTTTTCCCAATTTCAAGTGCATTTCAGAAAAAATTGTGAAACCTACGATACGATGCTTCATTTTGAAGTAAATAAAATATTGCTTTTAAATCTATGGAAAATAATTGTTACACTGAGCTGTATTTTAAATGAAAGAAACAATTTATTTTCCTCAGTTTCTATTCTGGTTCTGATTACTTTACCCTTTTTTTTTAGTTATGTTCCCTTATTGTCACCTCCACTGCCTTATTTGACTGACTACTTCTTCCTTTTTCAGTCCTTTAGTACCTCACTTCTGCATGTATTGATGAAGTTTTATCTCGTTTGTTCTCTCACTGAACTCCTATTGTTTGCAGTGTCTGAAAGGTTTCAACAGAGACTATTCAGGAGGTCTTATAACAGCACTGGAGGCTACAAACAATGTGTCAGAGAAGCTGGTTCATGCTGGAGGTCCTGGGTTTAAGGATATCTGTATCCTTTATTTGCTGCCACTGACTTCATTGAGCATGATAATTGATTGAGTCGTCTGCTTTCATGAGAGCAGTCGTATCTGAAAAGTAGGTTAGGAGAGAATGAGACATGACTGATATCTTTCATCTTTCCTGAAACCGGCCAGTAGAAAGTGCAGGGTTACATCGGTTTCCCTGGCTCATTCTGTACCACATTATGTCAGTAGAGATAAGTGAACCCAGTCACTGATTCTTTTTACTGTTTGTTTTTGAAATGAGGGTTTAGATCTAGGTTTTGTTTTTGAAATGAGGGTTTAGATCTAGGTTTTTCTTTTTCTTTTATGAATTGCAAGTTATAGTGTAATACTATCGCCATTAATTGTTATTCATACAAAGGATATTTACATGTCAGGCCCTTTGTGCGAACATGTGAGTGTTTGCATGACAATTATTTATGAAGTTCTCTGAATTTTTTTTTATTTTAGGAGTGGATGTATTGTAAATTGATGATTATTTTTGGTGGTGACATAAAGGGAGGAGTAGCAAGATTGTCATCCTTAACTGTGATTAAGATTTGCGTGAGATATTTCAGTATTCAACAGATGACCTGAAGCACAGTGAGCTGATTAGTAAGGTCTCTGTGGAGGAACCTGTGTTTCAGATGATTTCATCTCCAAGGAGCACTGAGCAAGGTAACAAATATATCCTGGGAACTCAGAAACAGCATAATAGTTACGATGTGAAAGACCTGGCGCATTTTTTAAAATAAATTGAAAGTATTGGCTTAAGACTTGAATGAAAATACCAAAACTTTGTCATTAGCTCATATGTGTTGACTGAATATAAGTCTACAGTTCTGTTCTCTAAAATTACTTTTTTTTTTTCATATAAAACATCCAATATGTTTGGAACCATTTATCAGAAAAGTCAGTCTGGGCTATAAAGATTCAGTTAGAGAAGAAAATGGCTCTGCAAAACAGAAGTGAAACATCATTTGAAATGTATATATTTTCGTATGGATTTCATTCATGTTAACGTGGGTTGGAACAACACTTGTTATGTGCATTTCAGAGCTGAACATTTATAAAGTAAACACAGCAATGGTGATATCTAGAAAAATGGGCTGAAACAATGCCTGTGGGACTGAAAAAATGGAATTTCAACAACTGCAATACCTAATAATTATTTACAATTAAATGATGTATGTCAAAAGAAGGCATTTATTCAATACTTAGAGTATTTATCTTCTTGCTATTTAAAAAAAGTTTTGTTAACTCAGATACATGTATCCTAAGCAGTTAAGTTTGGGAAGTATATGCTTATTATGCTATGATCATTCTTTTTTTGCAGTCATGGTTGGTGCCAGACAGAGGCATGCATGTTTGTTCCTCAGACAGAATGGTGCAGAGAACAAATTGCAGATTCAAAATTGCTTGGAATTCAATGATGAAATACTCTCATCTATCAGTTTTAGGTGGGAAATGTTATTTTCCTCCTGTCTACTCTTCCTCTTCTGTTCTCCTGTGTGTGTGTCAACTAAGACTTACATTCTGACTTTATAGTTGCAAATGATGAGTTGATATAATCATTTTATTATACTATTTACAACACTTTCATAATGTTCTGCCAGTATTTTCATAGGCTGACATATAACAACTGACAGACTTTGTAAATGAATTGCATCTGATTTTGCTTTGCTGTTTTGATGACACAGTCACAAAACATAGTGAAGCAATTGGACACATTTTTCAGAGTGATTTTCTCTTGAAAGCTGAATATTATCCATACCATGCCTGGTACCATTTAGTCATTGCTCAGTTAGGTCATTAATAAATTATAAATTCAATTAATCTGTCAAACAGCCAGTTAATGATTACCATGTTTCTGTCACAGTTAGGTGTAGTTTTTTTGTTTTTATTTTTTTGTTACTACCATTCTATTAGTATTTGTTTCACTCTGTCCTTTGTTCCATTGGTGCTCCTCTCTTTCTGTTCTGCATTCTTCTTTACAAATGAATATAATGTTTTACAATGCTAAACTATTTCTTATCATTCTATTAGCATTTGATCATTGAGTCATTTTGTCTTATGGTACATTGAGCAGATATACCAAACTTTTGACTTCAATCAGAAGCCCATTTTTCTACTAGTTGCCAACTTTTCTATTTTTGTCTGATCAACCACCAATCTTTGCTTAGCCCACTAGCCGATCAGGAATTTGCAATGATTTGTAGTATAATTTCTACAAGAAAATAGCAAAACTAGAAAAATTATTCAATTTTGTGTGCACGCCAGATGAGAGCTGAACTGGCATTCGGTGTCTGAATACAAAAAAAAGCATCAAAGTTTGTGCGCTTAGAGTTAAACCCTCGCACGACACTGCATGCGGTTGTTGATGGAAAATCAACATATCAAATCAAACCACCAACAAAAATAAACTATTTAGCCATGATCTTAGAGAACTAATGTAAGAGGGCAGAAAATAATTACGTTTGATGTGATTATGATGATTGCTTTGTGTAGTGTACAAGTTTTATTGTTATTGGCTTACACTCAGTACTTTGGTTTTTCTTTGTTTAAATAAATTGTCGCAAACAAAAAAAGTCCATGCAAACTTTTCTGAAGAGAAAGGGGTTAGATTATTTCTTTTTCATGTTTTACATTACAAAACATCATCCAATCAACCTGATAAAATATGAGATGAGGCACTATAAAATCAGGTGCTCGTCAAACTGAGCCAACCGAAGAAATTGCGTTTTTCAACAGTGAATGAATTTTTTACACAATTTTTTTCTTCACCAAACCCTTTTATATTAATCTAAAAATGCATTTCAGAGTTAAATTTACAGAAATAGATTGACTAATTGTAATTTAGTGGCATGGCCCAACAAGGGTTAAGAACAATTTACTAAAGTAAATCGGCCATTTTCTCAATAAATTCAGCTGCAGCAACAGGTCACCCCTGTCGTCCTAAATTTGCCAATATCTCGATTTCTACATAAGGTAGAACAATGATTTTTTCACACACTGAAAGGCAAATGAATAATCTTTACAGTGATATCAACAACTCCATATGGTTGAAATTTGACAAGTGCATGATTTCATCATGCTGCATCTCATATGGTGACAACACTTTTACATCTCTGATTGGGCTTCACTCTGTTAGTCACTTCTTCTGTCTAATGAATATAATATTTTTCAATGCTCAAAATTGTTTTATTATTCACTAGTCCATATCTGCAAAATGAAGTTCTTGTCTCAACTACAAATGGAGCTGTTTATTTGTGGGATGTCAGCACAAGGTAATGTTGATGTCAACTACTTCACAGCTTGTTGCATTTCTTGGAAGGATCAATGTTAATGTCACACAGCTATAGAAAGAGCTAAAGTCACAGAACTGTGAAAAAATCAGTGCCAGTGTCACATAGCTGTTTACAGATCAGTGCTGATGTCACATAGCTGTTTAAAGATCACATAGCTGTGGAAAGATCAGTGCTACTGCATATGGCTGTAGAAAGATCATTGTCAAAGTGACATGGCTGCCAGTGTCACATAACTGTTCAGAGTCACTGCTAATGTCAGATAGGTGTTTAAAGATCAATTTCAATGTCACATAGTTTAAGAAAGATTAATATTTATGTCTCATAGCTGTAGATAAATCAAGCGGCATTAGCTAACTTTGAAGTGGTGAATGAAGTGTCAGATTATCATGTATTTAGATATGGTTTCTGTTATTTATTGAATTTTCTTCTAAACATTACCATCTCATAGCAGATAGAGAGCATAGTATACATGTATATGTTGTATGTTATAAGGTCTTGGTTTCATCCAGGTGGAAAATTTTTGTACAAAGTTTACAGCACTGTGAAGGCTTGCAATGAAATCATTTCTGTTCCCTCATTTTTTTTTTGTTTTCTTTTTTGTCATTTCCAGCTCCAGTCAGGTTGTTACAGAGAAACCTGCACGTTTTGAGTGCCAAGACAAATGGTCATCATCATATTTTGGTGGTCATCCTCGGGAGTTGATGGTGGCAGATAATACATCTGTAGAAATATTTGACCATAGGGTAAAACGTTCTTGATGGACTCTTTTTGTTATGTATGAAATAAGGAGCGGAAATGTTAACGATACTATAGGTGATCAGATGCAAATTTGAGAAACTGCATTTTAAGTAAATATTATTTCATCCCTTGATTGTGGTAGTGCTTCAACTTTGGTCCATTTTCCTTTGTATTTTGTTAAGTTTTCTGGAACTCCAAATTGATTGGCTACATATGTCTAGCCCTGTAAAAATGGGTGGATCTCCATTGCAAACAAAAAATGAAAGGAGAAATTATTAGTGCCATACGTTTTTTTTTTTTTTTAAGTAATTTTTTTAACAAAGTTTCCTTATCTCTCACTTTGCTTGTTTAATTCTTTTTGTTTGTTTGTTTGTTTGTTTTTTTCTTCAAAGCACCATGTTGCTAATTCTTATGCTCTAAAACACACCACTGTTATTTTCCCATACTATGTTCATGACCTTGGAAACTTGAGTGATAGCAACACTGCCTAGCATTAAGTGTCTTGTGCAAGCATGGTATGATTTTTTACATAAATGAAATAATTTTAACATATCGATATCATTTGTCATGCTACTTGCATTTTTTTTTTTTTTTTTGTGGATTGACTTCACTTTGTATATATTTATATATTTTTATATTTTCAATATCCAGAGCCATTTCCATGATGGTTTGGAACTGTTTGCCCTCTCCTATCAGCTGATCAAGAAAGAGGAGCGAGTGATGGCAGCAGCATCTCTAGGTTACCCCTACCATATAATCGCTACAGATTACTCTGTCTTTGTCATGGACCAAAGATTTGCATCTACTCCTGTGAGTGTCATGGTCAACCAAGTGTTATCTGGCAGAATGATAAAGAACTGCAATTTTGACATCTTTTTGTCTCATAATCATGGCACACTAGACACCGGCAACCATATTGTAGCTTCAGGTGCAAACTGTGTAACTGCAAAATTAGGTCAAATCTTTTTAAGTAGCGCACCTTGTATTACATACTGTGTGAAAATAGTTCATGGAAATATCCATAAGTAGTACATGAATTTTCTCTGTGGTATAATTACACATGATTGCCTTTTCCACAACTTCGGCATGCAAACTGTATGTCTCATGGCCAGTCGACATGAGATGTACATCACTGGGCAAGAACGGACAAATCAGGCTCTGAAGGTGATGAAAGGGGGGCAGACATCAATTTTTTTTTTTTTTTTAATTTTATTACAGGAATCAAAAGTGCGCTCATTTCCAAACAAGACAGTATTGGTCATACCCTCAATTTATAAGTATTACTTCCTTAAAATCAGGGTTTTCATGAAGTAAGTATGTAGATTTATGCGTTAGACCATTCATTTAAAGGGTTCTCTCAGAATTTCACTCTTTGCTGGAGATCCCTCCTTGTCTCTTTAAACTGCAGAGCTAGCTCAGAACTTTTTTTCACCACCTGAAAGGGTATGAAATCAGCTTTCACATGATACCAAAAACACAAGATGGTGAAAAATCAACATACATCTCATTTTGTCCGCTGTGAGACATATCTGCAAGGGAAGGTGATGTACTGCTGTTTACCTTGCTGCAATTTATTTTGCATTTGATAAGATTGTATTAATCCACATTGACAAAAAAAAAATATAGTTTGAATTCAATGAGTTAACACTGTTATGCTTGTATAGTTCATGTCGGTAGTACTTTACACAGATGTTATTTTAAAGGATTGTAAGTTATATGTTACTAAGTTGCTGTGTACGAATCTGATCCATTGGAAAGTCTCCCTAGTTCTGTCAGTCACACAGTTTCCGTCCATTAGCCAGTCATATTATAATGCTGTTCTTACACTTACTTCATTCACCAGTTCAGTGTCCTCTCCTATTGTCAATAACTCTGCCTTACCACATCCATTTCCCCCTTCTCCTCTCCTTATTTACTGACCCCTCTTTGTTCCTAGGCTGACACACACCCACGGTAACAACCTGTATCTCATTAGACATCAGATATTGTCCCTAACCCAGATTATTTTTCTTGTGCTTGCCATAGTAAAATATGTGAATCGGACATGGTACAGGATTGAAATTAAACAAAGCAACCAAACAAGTAATGAATAAAATTCTCTTTTCTTAATAAACACTCTGTTACCCTAAAGTACATTTTAATACCATGTATTTGTGAAAGTCAGGACATAGAGAAATTAAAGGTTCTAATTCTTCACAAATTGTCTCACTGTGGACATGTCTACCTTTTTTTTTAAAATGTTATTGAAGCCGATAGCAACAGTAAGCTTTTGTAAAATTTGTATCCCTAAAGTCATCATCGATATCACATATTGGCCTGACCAACATTTTGTTAATTTTACAGGAGAGCTGTTTAAAGTTTAAAAAGTTTTTTTACTGACCTGCCATGGCATAGCTATTGAAGCTATGGCACTGATTATTTGACATAATACGTAATTTAATGCCAATTTTTTATTTACCATACAGGCATCCCACAAAAACTTGGATTATGTGGGGGAAAAAAATGACCATTTCCTCAGATACACTAGTACGTGACATGACATTGTTGTCATGCTTTTATCAGATACAATATGTTTTGTGAGATATGTTTGTACGTGATAGTCGTTCACTTGAACACCAGTACAAAACTGTCACTTATGCCACTGTAATTACCGTATTCAACAATAAACTCAATTATGTACGCCAGCTATTTATAAGGAAAACAAGGTTAAGCATTCTGAAACAGTCACTCTACTAACAAAGGTGAGTGCAGGAGCAAAGTGCCCAAACTAAAATCAGCTTCAAACGGAACAGTTTCACATGATCTTCAATTAAATAAATGTATGATCTTTAACATCGTTTGCGTCCTCATATCACATAAAGAGAATTGCTAACTGGCTCTTGTATAAAAACCTTATTTGAGTGAAGGTTTTAATTAGATTTACAGGAAACATAAGAAACCTGTACTTTTTGATGTCATAAGCATTATAATACTTATGCAAACATATCTCAAAGACAAACTATGGAGAGCACAATGAATAAATTCCCTTCAATTCAATAAAGAAAGATCTGACATAAATTTACACCAAATTGTTGAGACAGAAAGACCAACCAAAAGCACAGTTGGAAGTAATCAGGAGTTCATGAACTCTTCACACAAGTAAGTATGGGGAGGAACCAAACTCTGTCAAATGCTGTTAAGTATGTGTTCTGTTTCTTCAGAGAACAGCACTACTTATATGGCAATGACAGATCTCCTCCCTGTCATCTCCTCCCACATAAAGCAGTGGCAGGTTCTGTTTCACTTTTTGGACTTCTTCCTTGCATTGGTATTTTATCTCTCTTAGTTTTGGTTTTCCCCATCGTGGGTTTCCTATTGAGCTCAAAGAAGGCTCTTCACTGTTTCATCTCCTGGGAGGGACATGACACAAAGAGAGCATTGGTTCTTTTAGGGGTCAATGAATGCACAAATCTTTTCGTTGAAAATATTTGTGTACAGGGCACAGTTTGGTGGGGCTGACCTGGGTTTCTGTTCTTGAATAAATATATCAAATATTTCTCGTTTCATGAGGTCTGGGTTTAAATACTCTCTTGTTGTACATGATGTGCAATATTTCTTTGGGTATTATTTGATTTTTGGCTCTCACTGCCTCTGATTTACTTACACCCTTTTTGTCCTTTTCTACTATACCTGAGGTAGTGACCTTGCTTAGGGACATCCTTATGATCTGTTCAGAAACTCCCAGTTTTAAGAAAAACATTTTGCCACACAGGAACCAAATTTTGTTTAACAATAACAGTGAAAGGTATCGTTTGGTTATTTGTCTTTGTAACATGGTGATAGCAGTGCTCTTTCTTTTTGTTTGAGAACATCTGCATGTATTGCTCGTGCCTGTCATTTCCATCTCTTCATTCCTGTTCATTGCTTTAACATTTAGCAAATCAAGCAAAGCACCAGAATCGGATGTTATCTCAGTATCAGCTATTTTTTCTGTTCTTATCATTATTGAATCTGCAAACAATAGCTTTTACCTTTTCCATCCTTTTTCTTGTGCTTTTACATCTTCATGGCAATGTTTAAAGCAAACCAATAGCTCACAGTCAGGGCAGGCTTGCCACACTTAAGCCTTTTACTTCTGACCTCACATTGCTCACGATTCAACTCAGGATCTTTATCTGAATTATAATCATGAACTGACATCTCATCACTGCTTTCTTCTCTCATCATATCACTCACAACATATTAATTACTTCACTGTTCGGTATCATGAAATCCCTCTTAATTGCCTTCATTATGAATTTCTTTAGATGGCATTTCCAAAATGTTCCAATTTCCATGGATCTGCATTTCAGTTAGAGTGTCATCATTAGAGTTGTTAGTGTCTCTATGTCTAATTGTCAAAGTAGCGAGGGGAATATCTGATTCACTTTCTGCCATGATAAATCTATTTTAAATTATTCCCTGAGCTGACCATAAACAAGCGTGCAATACTTGAGATGTAACGTCTATCATAATGTCATTCAACCAGTAAACGTTTCTCATCTATATGGTGATATAAGTATCTGGATATCCTCTGCAACAAATTAAGCATGGATTTGCTATATCATCCCACAAATCATAAGATCCCAACTTTGTGACCTGTTCCCAAGCATCAGTGATTTGCATCTCAAAAAGTTCCCATTTCATGGAAAACTCTAAACAGAATGAAATGAGCGTGGGTGTGCATTCGTGAGTCTATGTGGATGCATGCTTATGTGTTGGAAAAAAGAGCATGCATGTACATTGTTCCACCCACAATATCGTATACACCTGTGACTGGAATTCGAGATCATACCATACACACTCACACGCACACAAATATATCAGCAGAAGCCAGTGATCATGACTAGAATGTTCGGTTGTTGTTTTTGAATACCTAATGTTAAATACATGTATAATCAAACCCAGTATACGAGCAAACCCAATCTGATGCCAAACTAAAAGAGAGATGCAGTCATACAAAAAACTCACTTAGCATCAGTAGTGTGTGGTATGGACTGTGTATGAACTGACATGTCAGCCGTGGTTCCTTTATTATGCACTTGGGCCACGATAATATACAGTTCCCCAACTACTGTTCTGTAGGCAGTTATAGCTGAGTCACTTACGCTACTCTGTGACATCAGTTTGGTGCCTTTTGACATGGGCATCACATACTAGCATATCATCCTATACGCTAGTACATGATACCACATATTGTTGAATTCAGTGTCGCACTAAAACGAGAATCAACTTTAACTCAGCTTATAATGTTAATATTGACCCCCCTGATTTGAGAGGAAGTAGATAGGAGTATTTGTATTCACATAGTGGTTCTGACTCGATTTCAGCCAAAATGTCGGTTACGCTAGTACATGATATCGACAACAAAGTATGACAAAATTTATGTAGCAGTTTTTTTTTCCTACTGTTTCTGCCATAATTCAAACCAAACACTGCAGTTCTGAATAGAACTAGACCGTCAGAAATTCTGTAATGAGAACTGGCTTCTTGCACATTGATTTTTTTGCAGGTTCTTCAGTGGAGTCCTGAATTTATTTCCTCCCCACAGTATCTTCAGGTCCTTCAGCAACAGAGATTTCAGGGTGGAGAAGGTCAGTACAGGAAATAATAACACCGAAAAACATTTTCTTGAAGTCATATGGTGAAGTGATGTACATGTAATATTATAATTTGCTTATATGATGCTCATTTTTACAGTCTCACCTAAGTTAGCACAATATTAGTTCATCGTGCTTCATACACAGACCAAGAAACACTAATTCCACCCCTTTTCTAAATCTGTTTGCATAAAAGGAGCATAATTACAGAGATTTGAAAATAATCCAAAACAAACAAGAGAGTATTGGGTTCATATGCATAAGTTTGATGTTGTATTAAGTAAAGATCACCATCAGCCTTTTTAGTGAAAGTTGTTGACTATTACAGTTTTCTGGATCTACCAGTTATTTATTCAATGATGTGTAGTGTTTCTCATGCTGTGTTCTGGTATGTTAGCAATTTATTCATCACTGTTTAGTCTGACTTCTAATTCTTGGTTAGCACACCCAGGTAGAGAAGTCTGACAGACAAGCTGAAAATTTTCTTTGTTTCTGCAGTAGAATTTTGTTGGTGTTAGTTACAATTTTTGCTGCTACACTGTTGATTTTAGTCTCATTAGATCCTCCCATGAATCATGATCATTTGTTCCAGGACTAGGTGAAATGAGTCTGATGTCAGATTTTTCATGTCTATGTTTATTGGTGTCACTGGAAAGAGTAAAATATGTGTTTTACTTTGGTGGAAAAATGATTTGTCTACAATAATTATTCTTCTGTACAAAGGTACCACTATTCACATTTAACTTAAGTAACTCCTTTAACCTCATGATCAGTAATAACCAGTGTTCTGAATGAAGCTGCCTTTGAACATAGGACTCATTTCGTGTGGTTGCAGTACATTTTTGCCATATGTTCATTTGAGTTTGTATTGTTGAATCTACAGTGGAAACCTGATATAACAGGATTGCTTGGACCGAAGAAAAATCCTGTTATAAGCGGATCCTGTTATACCCGACATAGAATGGATTAGAGGAATAAAACATTGCTAGCCTGTTGCCTGATTACAGGAGACTTTTTTTTTCATGAATAGTCTCCCTTCATTGACTTCTTTTACTTTCGCGTAACATAGATTCAGTAAAAAGAATAGTGATGACGAAAACAATATATTAACACGATACATTATATTATTACAAGTCATAGTAT
>JBCAUA010036854.1:0-12090 GCA_038406235.1 Peronia verruculata | reverse complement strand
TCTATCTATCTATCTGTCTATCTATCTATCTATCTATCTATCTATCTATCTATCTATCTATCTATCTATCTATCTAATTGTATGAAAGCAAAAGAATATATGAAAGCAAAAGAATACATCAAACAAATAAAATAAACAAACATACGATGAGGTGAAATGGAGAAAACAAATCTCCCCCCCCCCCCGGCCGTCAACCAAGTGCGTCTTATCTAAAGAAAAGATATCCCCCCTCCCCCTCACATATACACATATGGTTATGGCTTGTCATTTTCTCTTTCCCGTTGGAGCACAGGTGTGACTCCGCCATCGGCCCTGACCTCCTGCTACCTTCTGGGAGTTTGTGAAACTGAGACTTGTCTATTTCCTGACATCGTAAACCCATTTCTTTCTGGATCTCCCTCGTATCATCTTACTGGCCAACGTTCCTCAATCTAGAGTTGTTTTCACCAGCCAGAACTTCTTGTGATGTGATACTGCCATCTTTAATTTCGCTTTGATTCCAATCCTCCAGGGTGGGCTGTGAGCGTGCCATCCTTAACAGCCTGTAAGCCGAGTTTTCGTGGTGTGCAGTGGGTTCTTGAAAAACTCTTCCCAAAAGACATTAGGATGAGATGTGCAGTATGGAATCTATCTAGTGTGCTTCCTGATCCGGGTCAAAAATCCATGTATTGATTCTCTTAATCGGGGGCTTTTAATCATATTCCACGGTCAGCATCCGATTGCAGATAGGGACTCGCACCGCTCGAGAAGATCTGTATATGAGTAATAGGAGACAGATTACCCGTGTATTGCGGGAAAATCTCCCTAGTGGGGAAACGCAAGAACCTTGCGGTACCTTTAAGGTCTTCCGATGTGCCTTACAGGCAGGTCTCAAGAGTTGGGGGCGGGGGGGGGGGGGAGGTTTGGGAAATTGATAAGGACATGTTCAGGACTTTCAACCGCAGATCCACAATGTCGGCACAGCGAGTCCTTTCCCGGGTTCCACCGATTCAGATGCCCCCTGAGCGCCATTATTGTGCTCTGTTCTGAAGCGGAAGATTGTGGCGTATTGGTGACGCCCAAGCTTGTTGATGGGATCATTTTTGACATGCCTGGGTTGGGCCTTGTGGTAAGCTCGAGCCTTGCCAGACCTGTCCCACCTTGTCATCCATCGTTCCTTAGCCATTTCGGTAATGGCTATTTTGGCTCCTGGGAAGGTGACAGGCAAGGTCTCTTGCTCCCCACGCGACTCTGTCTTAGCCAGTTGGTCTGCAATCTCATTTCCCAGGACTCCGATGTGCCCTGGGATCCATTCCATGGTGACCCGTACCATATAGTGAGACTCCAGCCCCGTTGCCGTACTTCGTATTGACTCGAGGCGGAGGTTTGGCCGGACTCCAGGGCGAGCAGGGCGGCTCGGGAGTCTGAGATCACGACTATGTCAGCAGGATGCACCGTCCCTGTGCCGATCTTCTCTACTATCTGGGATAGAGCTTGAGAATGGCCACAATCTCCGCATTGTAGCTAGAGGACCTTGAGCCGCATGGTCCACATATCCGGTCAGCTACCACATTATTAGGGTCATACCCGGCGGCCCGGACAGTCCCTTTCGCTGAGCCGTCCGTAAACGCCCTGACCATCGACTCCAATGCCATCACAGGCGTGGTCCGGAGAGCCCCTGTTTTAGCCTCAGTGCACTATTCTGCACACGGTCAAGCTTGTTCCTGCTAGCTAATGACTGGATTGCCATACTATAATCAGCCACTGGTCGCACATATTCCAGGTAAAAGTTCCTGGGGAGTTAGGCAGACGCCCCCCCCCCCCCCCCAACCGAGAGCCACCGAGCAGCTTCAAGAGGTCCAGACGTTTCCTCATTTTCTGGGCTATTTCATCCATGTGGTCCGTAAGCTTTAATTATGAGTCGATCTTTACTCACAGGTATTTTGGAGCTACTGGCAGACGGTTTTCTCTGTGTTGAGCACCATTTTCCATAGGTTTGCATAGCAGGCCATCCCAGAAAGTCTTTTCTGCAGCCGGCTTGCCAGGGGTGCGACCTCTCCTCCCCGTTGACCAAATTGCGATGTCATCGGCGAAGAGGGCTGCCTGAGTTGACAGGGATGGCTCTAGGTCTGCCAAATAAGCTAAGAACAGCGTGCAGCTGAGGGCGGACCCCTGGGGGGAGCCTCTACTCAGTTGTGCCCACTCCAGAGATGCTTCCTCTAAATCTTGTCCTGATAGTGCGGTTAGTGAGGAGGTTCTTTACCCAGCTGTAAAGTTTACCTTTGACTTCGATTCTGTGGAGTTTTAGGAGCAGACCCGATATCCATACTTTATCATATGCGTCTCTAATGTCTATGAATACGGCCAGCGTGTTTTGATGGTTGTTAAAGCCGTTGGCAATATCGGTAGTCAAGCGGATCAGTAGGTCGCACACCTGCCTCCCCTTCCGAAAGCCAGTTGAAGTTTCCCCAGCCGCCCAGTGGATTCCAGAAGGTCCACTAATCTCTTGTTTACCACACGCTCCGCCACCTTGGCCAGGTTGGAGAGCAGCGAAATGGAGCGATAGCTTGACCCCTTGCCTCCCTTTAGGACTGGGACCACTGCAGCTTTCTTCCAGCTGGCTAGAAGCCGCCCCTCCTCCCACGTCTTGTTGACAAGAGTAAAAAAGGTCCTTTTGCCCAGTGGGGATAATTTCTTTATCAGTTCGTTACTGATGTTGTCGTCCCCGGGTGATTTTCCCTTCTTGCAACCTCCCATGGCTCGATCCAGCTCCGCGGCCGTGAACATCCCCGAGCACTCCTCAGAAATCACGCTCCGTCAGCGCTCCTCCTTCTTTCTAACCTTCCGCAATGCCCTAAACAGCTTGGTTCTCTTTTGCGTTTTGCTGGTATTAGCGCAGTGCTCACTGATCGGAATTGCCAGAGCACGGTTTGTAGCAGCTAGCCCACTGGCCGTCCTGATAGGCTCCAAAGCTGTGAGGGTTTGGGCTTTGTTAAGTCATTGGAGGAACCACCATGCTTTCCCACTTTGTTAGTTATCGAGGCTACCGCAAAGGGCCTCCCATTTGCTTCTTTTGGTCTGCCTGGACAGCAGTTTGACCCTGGCCGAGCTCCTTGGTCCAGAAAGGTCTGTATCTTTTCAGGCAGCCTCTAGGAATGCGCGTCGCTAGGAGCATGGCTTTGGTCAGGGCACCACAGGCATCCTTCACTCCCATGCCCTGGAAGTCCCTTCCAGAGTGGAACGGAGGAGGTCCCAGTCCGCTTTCCGATAGTTCCAGTGTCCCCTTTTCTTGAGTCTCTTCGGGGGACTCGACCGGATACGGCAGGTGGTCATTCCCGATATCACCGAGCACCTGGAATGACACCGCCGGCCTCAGATCCGCCGAGACTAGAGTTTGGTCTGAGCTGCTCAGTCCCCAGTACCCCCTGTGAAGGAGGGTAGGAGGCGAGTTCGAGTTCTGGAGCCTTATCAATGTTGAAGAATCCAGCAATTCTTCCACATACTTGCCGCTTTGGTTGGTTTCATCCTCAGGATATCCTATACCCACCGTGCGAGCTTTGAGATCTCCCCAGAGTAGGTTTGACCCGCCTCGGAGGAACCCGTCCAGGTCCACCCGTGGGTCTCATCCCCACGGGAAGTACGCATTGCTAAGGGTGAAGCGGCTGTTCCCTTCCCACACTTTTATTGTAAAAACGTCTACGAGCCTACAGTTGGTTTCAACCATAGCAGCAGTGAGATCCCGTCGTACAAAGGTTGCCAGGCGCCGGCATCTGTCACAGCTGCAAGTGAGATGTAGAGAATCTCGCCACTACCTCGCAGCGTCTCATGCAAGAGCGCCACGTGGATCTTTTGGTCTCGCAGTAACTCTAGAGTTTGGGGCCGTAGCCCACAGACGTTGAGCTGAAGGATTCTGAAATCTTCAGGGACAGCCCCCGCCCCTGGTCTGTCCTTCTTCCGCTGTCGAGGTCTGCCCATGGTGCCCGGGCTATAAAGCCTCTCTTCTACACTTGCACTTTTACACTCTCATCTCACAGCCGCCAGTAGCCAATTTGCATGGGGGGAGCCTGGCAACCGCCACTCCCCACACGGTGCATCAGATTGATTGCACAGCCCAACATAAAATAGATTTTTGTGACTTCCGGCTTTCTCTAAACTTCAAGCCGCAGAGAGCAGTGTCAGCCCTATTAACTGAACTTCGTCACGAAGAGTCGGCCGTCCTCGGCCTGGTCCACCCCTTGCCCCTCTCCCCCTACTAGATCCCCTCAGCTACCCGCCAGTCGAGGCATCAGCCGACACCCGAGAAATACTGCTCTACTGGTCCCCTACGACTCTACCAGGGCAGAGGTCAGCACTAGTTAACCCCCCAGTTGGGGCAGCCTTCCGACGTTCGTTCAGGGGCCAGAGCTGCTCGCTTAACTGTGGCTACTACGAGAAGGTGTCGGCAAGACTTAGCCAGTCGCAGAGGTGAACCCTCCTGGCCTGGTCAAAAACAGCATCTCAGACCAAGGGTCCTTACTGCTCATGTACCTGATATAAAGACCAACTGACGGCCCAAAGGCTGCCCGCATGACCTTTAATTTAAGACCGGAATTTTTTACACGTTCTGCCTGAGTTTTTTTTTTTTTTTTTGCAGAGGCGCAGAACAGGGTATGTTAAAAAAGACAGCGTGTAAAGCTTGTTGTACATGGAACATATAAGTGTTATATATCAAGTTCAAGGTGAATGAATGAAGAATACAATGCACTTGATATAACAGGGAAGAACCAAAAAATGTTAGCGTTTTGTTAGTTTGAATTTTTTTTCTTAGTTTACTTATCATCGGAATCAATCAGACCGAACTTAGATCTATATCGATATCTGATTCATTATCTGAATCACTTTTTTGAAAGGTTTAGACAACGGGATTTTATCCCTAAAATGCAACACAACTATCGCAAACTTCTCGAAATAAGAAAAAAAAAAAAAAACCAACGCCAAAGAAAGTTGACCCGGATGTGAATACGTTAATTTAAATAGCTATATAGCAAAACTAAAACCAAGAAAACTGACAAAACAAGTGGGAAATTGGATCTACGCAATGTGCGTACTGTCGGCGTTGAGTCGCTTCCGCACCTACACAGCCTGCCTAACGCCGGTCTTAACGAGTCTTTAAGTAAAGCCCTATTTATTTCGCTAGTTTTTCCCATACAATTAATTAGAATATCTGTTTGGGAATAACGGCTTGTGTTATTTTCGCTCCGATTTGGGGAATAAACGTAATAGAAAATCAAAAGTAACAAGCCATGGAGTCTAAAAGGTAAACATCTAATTTGATTTTGATATTTTATATATTACTCTCACGAGCTGCCGCTGACATTTCTGAGAGAGTATTTACAGAAATTAACTATATTTTCTTCTTCTATTACTTCCATTGAGATTGGGCTGCAGTGGTTATGCAGAGAAGCTTATTAAAGTCCCCAATTGACGGTCCAACCTCTCAGATGTTCTGCTTTCACAACTGAGTGAAAAATTTGAACTTCTCTATGAAGTTAAAAATATGGTGGAAAGGAAGGGAATCTATTTCTTTCCACTTCTGGAATTGTTAACGCAATTGCCTTCACTTGTTTCTGCTGGAAAATTTTGATCAGAAAATTAAACATTGTACTCATGTCTTTACGTAAATATGCGTGATCACTTAAAACTGGACAAAGAAAAGCTTACCTGTGGTCAAAATGAACCGCTCTGGATGAATTGTTTTCTTAATCTGATATGGATCGAGTTAGAGAGAAAAAATCGCTCCCTTTATAAGGAAGACGGTTTATGACACCCGATCATTAATGGTTTAAATGCGGGAAGAAAATTTCAATAATATGGCCCTTGAGCGACCCGCATTGCTGGTGAAGCAGGTTTCAAAACTATAGGAAAATAAATCTTCGATGACAGTAAAAGTATTTTGACGTGTATATCCTGAGAACATTATGTGTCACTTTGGAAAAAGTATGAATCAAAATGAGTAAAAGATATCTTTTACTATTGTTGTTGTTGTTGTTGTTGTTTAAGATGGCAATGATGGTTGTTGGGTTTACACCAATGCGGATTAAAATCATCATCAGTATCATCATTTTACTCCTTTTTAACCATATTGTTCACCTGTGGTAGACAGTCAGTCTCACATTTTAGGGTATTTCTATAAAATGATGGTAAATGGGATATGTTTTCTATATTGTCTAGATGAAGAGCTATAATTCAAGACTGAAAAATTGGCGAATTTGATCAACATCCAGTTTTGTTTTTCCTTATTTTAAAATGTTTTTGAGTCATTACCGGTTAGACAGTGGTCTTGGTTTTAAGACATTTTTCATGAAATGATGGTAGATGGGATGGTGATGATAGTGGTGGCGGAAATGGTTGTAATGATAATGGTAATGGTGGCAGTGGTTATTCTGGTACTGGAGTTGGTGGTTGTAGTGTTGGTGGTTGTGGTGGTGATAATGTGGTGTTGTGTTCAGTACTAGATGAAAGATGGACCATAAATTGTATTAACGTTCAACTCAAACGTGATCTACTTAAGTAAAGGGGAAGGGACATTACAGTGTCCTGATTTTTTTTAAACAAAGAAAGAAACAAATTTGACAGTAGGTTACTGTTTTCGCTTTAAAATTTTGCATTTTCTGAGTATCAAAATGTCTATGTTCATTCTAAAGTGATAGAACGCTGGCCATTCAATGGATGACCTTGTGCGCTGCTGTCAGGCCCTATTTCAGTCTGGAAAACGCAATGGGGGAATCATAATTTTCTTCTGGCTGGCGACAAAAGACATCATTATCTTCTCCATCAATATCAGGAGTATTAAACAGCGTGTTGCAAAAGTAGGTATACAGCTAGAAAAAAAGAAAACACGTACAATACTCATTGCATTTATTATACAAACAAATCAATATTGTAGATAGATGTAGAAGTATGATTATAATTAAAATGCATTGTTATGACAAATGCCACAAATGTAGTTATCATAGTCATCATCGTGAATGAAACATCATTTTAATGAAACATGGTTACCATCATTTTTTTAATTGTGTAGATCCTCTAATGGTCTTGAAAACCGTCATATCTGTACCAGGGTGATCAATGATGTCTGTTGGCTGTAAATCTAAACCATACTAGGTCACGAGGTTATTGGATTTTTTGTCCTGGTTACGACCTCTTCATAGTCAACGATATTATTAAAATTTGAGGGGTTGTATAGAACATAACTCATAATTTTACAACAAAATACTGGGTTCCCCCCCCCCTTTTTTTTTTTACGGCCTTTTGGTTGTATGTTAATAGTATAATAATGAACCCTTTTAAACTGCACCAAGATGAACCAAGATCAACACATTTTATTCTTAACGTTAGGAAATTAATTAAACTCGGTCAACCTTGGTTCAAATCAATGCATTTTGATATGATGCATACACAGACGAGCGTGAACATCCTCCTTAATACAATGATCATCCAGTCTTCCAATTATTTTGCCTTTTATTCGAAATTACTAGATGTTGAATTATTTTTTATCAAGATCGAGATGTATGCACAACATCAAGGTTACTTTGAAGGTATAACAAGAAAGGAAGAAAGAAAGAAAGAAAGAAAGAAAGAAAGAAAGAAAGAAGAAAAAAAGAAAGAAAGAAAGAAAGAAAGAAAGAAAGAAAGAAAGAAAGAAAGAAAGAAAAGGAAAAAGGGAAGAACAAAGGAAGGAGGATGGGAAAAAGAACAGATGTACGAATAGGCCGAACAAAAGGAAGGAAAAAAGAAAGAAGAGAGAAAAAAGAGAAAGAAAAGAAGGACAGTAGGAGAGAAAGATAGAATTTAAAAAAGAAAGAAAGAATGAATGACAACAGATGAACAGGCGGAAAGAACAAAAGAGGAAAACAAGTAAATGAGGGAGAAAGAAAAGGAAAGGAAAAAAGGAAAAAAAGAAAGATAGAAAGAAACTACCACGATTAGACTGCAAATTATCCTTTTTTTTTTTTTCAATCGAGATCAAGTTAATATTTCCTGGTTTAGAACAACAACAACAACAACAACAAAACTCAAGAAAAGAAGCTGAATACTAATATTTATTATTTTACTTTGAAAAAAAGTCAGACTATTGAGTATACACAATGGGAACAGTGAAAACTCATTGCGATGTATAAATGCACAATGGATTCTGTTCAAATGCACGACTGCCACATAGACATACTAGAATAAATAACAGTTGATACTGAAATGACACTAAATGAAGGCCTTCTGAAATTTACCCCACAAATAGGCCTGATTAATTCAAAAACACTACATCTGTTATTCGGAGCTCATCTAGGTTGAATAGGTTCTAAATTTATGTCTGTCACTCATAATGAAGAGTTTTAGTCATAAATATCCTCCCTAACATGGGTTTTTAATGTTTTCTTGCTGTGCGCGATTCTTCCATGGTGCAGTCCAGTCCCTGACCTCCAACGCCCAGGTTCTCCTCAGACTCAACCAAAAGTTCCCCCCTCTGTGCCAGTCTATTTAACTAGTATGTCTACGAGGATTTAGTTTGTGTTGGTTTCATTTTTTTCTCACTTGGTTGTACAGTGTTGTCTTCTTTGCTCATTGTCTCATTCAATTCGTACTCCAATTGGGATAAACCAGTAGAGACAGAACTAGGTCAGGCTGAATTGTCTTCGACTGCTGCAACGTTAATCTTTCCGTTGTATATCAGTGCTCAGCATGAAAAATAAATAAATAAATAGACAAAAAAATCAATAATCATAATAAATATATAATAAGAAAATAACAAATAATAATAAATAAATGATTAAATGATGAATAAATAATAATATAATAATAAATAAATAAAAAAAAAATGCGTAATCAATATAGAAACAATAAGGTAAATAAAGTTCATTATAATTTTAACTACTACTGTATCCGTCATCCACTGCCATAGCGAATGTTTAAAAACATTTTTTTTCTCTATTATCACATCATAGTGTCATAATAGGCTATCACAATCTCTATAGATGACAACAGTCTATAACCTTTTTCTTTCTTTTTTTGCATTTCTGTCTTTCTGTCTTTCTTATCTTCTGTCTTTGTTGTACTGTCAAAGTAACTTTGGTGTTGTACTATACCTCGATCTTGATGAAAGAAAAAAAAAAAAACAACCAAGGGAAAAGCAAAAGAGGCCGACAAAAAAAAAAAAAAAACCTGGCGCCGGAACTTGTAAGGAGATACAAAAAGGATGGGTTGCACCTGGGGCAGCTGCTTTCACAACTGAATGAGAAATTTGAACTTCCCTATGAAGTTAACAGTATGGTGGAAAGGAAGCGAATCTATCTCTTTCCACTTCTGGAACTGTAAACACAATTGGCCTCACTTGTTTCTGCTGGACAATTTTGATCAGAAAATTAAACATTGTACTCATATCTTTATGTAAATATGCCTGATCACTTAAAACTGGACAAAGAAAAGCTTACCTGTGTGCATTCTGGATGAATTGTTTTTTTCAATCTGGTATAGATTGAGTTAGAGACAAAAAATCGCTCCGTTTATAAGGAAGACGGTTTATGACACCCGATTATTAATGGTTTGGATGAGGGGAGAAAATAGCAATAAAGCGACCCTTGATCGACCCGCATCTCTTGTCAAGTAGTTTTCAAAAGTGTAGGAAAAATAAATCTTTGTTGATAGTAAAAGTATATGGATGTGTATATCCTGAGAACGTATGTGACATTTTGGACAAACTATTAATCAAAATAAGGGAAAGAGAAGGATTTCTTTTACTTGTTGTTATTGTTGTTGTTGGAGGTGGTCATAATGGTAGTTGGGATTACACCAGTACGGCTTCCAGCGGGGCCCTGGGGTTTATAAGTTGATTCTGGACAGGAATGTCAGGAGAGCTCTTGTCGCTGGCCTGTGTCCCAGGGGGATTCCAGAGGAACGTGAAGTGAAGTGACCAGCGGGTCAATGCATTAGCACTCGTCTGTACGTGCGTCATGTCGCATTGGATTCACCTGGACCAAGGTTACCGACTTTAATAAATTTCCTTACATTCAGAGTAAAGTGCGTAGATCTTTGCTCACCTTGGTGCAGTTTAACCTGATATGCATACTGAATAAAATGAGCAACCTGTTTATGAATTCACTTTTCAGTCTTCTAGATGTTGAGTGTAAAAAGGTTTTTTTTTTTTATTATTTTATATTAACATACAACCTAAAGTCCGTAAAAGACGAGCACAAATTCAGTTGTAAAATTATGATTTATGCTCCATACAACCCTCAGAGTTTAATGACATCGTTGACTATAAACAAATCATAACCACGAAAGAGCTATTGAAAAAGACGTCATACACGAAATAAAACACTTCAAATCCAATAACCTCGTGACCAACTATAATTTAGATTTATAGCCAAAAGACGCCCTGGTGATCTTCCTGCTACAGATATAGCCGTTTTTAAGACGGTTAGAGGATCGACACAATAAATACAAAATGATTGTTACCCACATGTTTCATTCCCGATGATAAAGATGATGACTACAGAGAAACAAGATCAAGAACAATAATAATAACAACAACAAAAGTGATGGTAACAGCTGTTCTTAAGAAAAATGAAGCTTAACCTTACAGGTGTCCATGGGCCGATCTGCTTAAACGTCTCTCAGTAAACAGTTCCACTTGAATAGCTCTTTCATAGAACAAAAACTACGGATAGAAAGTATTCAGCTGACAGTTCTCTCCAAAATGAGCAAGCCATTTCATAAATAATAGGAAAAGCGGAAATTCTAGCTCTGCTGCAACCTCCTCTGACATGCCTAGGGTTCAACAACCAGAACAATTTTGTGATCTCGACATTTGTATCAATTTCCCCGGATATACATCAAGGTATCACATCAATGTCGTATATTACATTCTTTAAAATTATTGGCCCATTAAGTAAATTTTTGTCTTCCTTTTTATCTTTTCAGTGGCATTAATCAAAACAACTATAATAATACTTCTACATGCAACAGCTGCCCTGAAGAAAAATGAAACTTTAAAAACCTGTACAAATTTTGTGTTGTCGATATTTTTATCAATTTCACCAGCTACAGGCCAAGTATCACATCAATGTTGTATAATATTTAATTCTTTGGAATTATTAGCACGTTAAGTTAATTTTCGTCTTTTTTCCCCCTTTTTTTTTCAGTGACATTAGCCTTAACGGTGTATTTTGTCACAACTATAATAATACTTTTACATGTATGAACAATATTGGTTTGTTTAGAGAGTAATGTAGGTGTTTTCTTTTCTTCTTTTTTTTTTTTTTTTAACCGTACACCTACTTTTGCACCACGCTGTATAATACTCCTGATATTAATGGAGAAGATAATGTCTTGTCTTCGTTTTTTGTCTCTGACCAGAAGAAAATAAGTGATCCACCACTGCATTCTCCATTCTGACAGCAGTGGATTGGTCATCCATTGAATGGCCAGCGTTCTATCACTGTTGAATGAGCATAGCCATTCTTAAGTTCAGGGAAAAAATGCAAAATTTAAGGGTTAAAACAATAACCTACTGTCAATCTTGTTTATTTGTTTGTTTGTTTTAGTGATTCAGCAAAAACAATTTCAGGACACTGCAATATCCCTTCCAATTTATTTAAGTGGATCACGGTTGAGTTGGATATTAATACAATTTATGGTCTATCTTTCACTTGGTACAGAACATAACACCACATTATCACCACCACTACCACCAACACTACAGCAACTATCAGAACCAATGCCAGAATTACGACTACCACCATTACCACTATCATTACAACCATCTCTTCCAACACTAACACCACCATCCCATACAACATCATTTCATGGAATATGCCTTAGAAGTGAGATGACTGTCTAATCGATAACGACCACCGTGGAGGATCGGGGATTATAAATGGGTTCTCTGCTCCCACCAGCAGGTGGTGTAAGCCCGTAATCGGTGGGGTGTCTCCCATGGAGTACATTCTCGTCATTCCAGGGGAGACATCTCTTCTCTCTGTCTCTCTCCTTGCTCCTGTCTTCTGTCCCGCTTTCTTTCCTCTCTTCTTCTCGACGTGTAAACGTATCTTACCGTGTTTGACACAATATAGCCGTAAT
>JBCAUA010036843.1:0-12090 GCA_038406235.1 Peronia verruculata | reverse complement strand
TTCAGCAAAGAACATTAGTTTATTAGTTAATGTACTGGATGTGTGGGAAGCAGTCTTGGTACAGCATAACCTCTAAGTCTTTGTATCTAATTACTTAAGACCTTGGTAAAAATCCGTATTAAAAAGTAGGCACTGCACACTTTGTAAGCATTATGTAAACTGACACTGTAAAGGATGAACATGGTGGAAAAAGATTAGACATCTTGCTACCCAATAAAATCATATGCACGTTTCAACAGACTTTGTTAGGGTTCAAATTTGATATTTTTTGTCAGTGTCTAAAATTATTGCCAAAAAAAAGGGAAAGTAAAACAATGAGTAATGAGGAGAGGAGCTTGTGAATGCATGAGTTAAAAACAAATTTAATGACGTGATACTGTAAAAATGTGTACAAAAAAAGAAAACAAAATAGACATACATATGGGTATATAATAACCACAATCCCATTTTCTCTTGTCATTAGAGATGTGGTAAATGCAAATGGTTGTACAAACATTTAGTTTAGAGATCTAAATAATCTTGGATGTATTAAAAGTGCAAAGGAGATGGCAAAGAAGTTTAGGCTGTCAGAATAGCTCATATTGTATTATTCTAGATACTTGGAGTACATGTATTATTTAGTTGTTTTTGTTTCATTTGCAGTCAATGACAGGGTCTCTAGGTCAAAGTTCTGCTGTAATAGATCATCCTGAAGCATATATATACGCAGATGCTTTAGTTCTTCAAGCAATTTTGTCTCTGTCTCTCCTTGTCACCATTCCCTTCAACTCTTTTACTTGAAAAAAAATGCCTCCCATGAGACAAACATTCTTTTTTATCCTTATGAAATCACTAAGTAACATAAAAGAGATTGGCAGGAAAAGATCAAGAAGAATGATAATAAAAATGTTCATACTGGTCCACTTTTCACACTGGAGTGAGATCATATTGGAGGTGGCAGATTGCATTTAGATGTACAAGGTACACTTTTGATCAGATAATTTATGGGCAAGATATGAATGAATCTTTCTAAGCACAACATCTCCTCTAGGTCTTCATATTTTTATTTTCAGTCCTTGGTAAAAATCTGTATCTAAAAAATAAGCACTGCACATTTTGTATGTCTTTTTAAATTTAGATTTGCCAAACATAGGATCAACATGGAAGAAAAAGATGGGACCTCACTACCCAACAAAATCACATGCACTTTTCAAAAGAGGCGGTAAAGGTTCATATTTAACTACAATTTTTTTCCCTTCTCCCAACGCTTCTCTTTGATGCTACCTACACACTTCTGATTAGAATTCAGAGATTATAAAGTAACTTGTAGAGGGCCCATGGCTTTTGTGGGAGATTTTTTTTAAAAAACATTATACAGTACATGTGTCAAACTGATACCACCCTGTGACTCAGAGTGTATGACAAGTATGTGCACCTTGATTTGATAAGCATTATTCAAAGAAAACACGTTTATTGTTTTCGATGCTCTGCGAGTGGAAGAGGAAGAGAAATAAGGCTTATAACATAATCAGTCATTCTATCAAACATGCAATTCAGATGAAACACACTAACAAATTTACTAATCAATTATGATTGTCATTCTAGAATAATGTCAGACATCACAAGGTTTTCTCGGGTTTATGAAAGTAGAGAGATGTTTATGAGACAATTTTGAGGGCCAAATTTCAGATGGATACAATCAGCAGTTTTCAAGTCAAAAAGCCTTTTGTGAGTTTGTTGTAGATGTATTATAAAATAATTTCTCCCATCTGTATGAAATCATTCACACATCATAAATTCAGTCTAGTGAAAATTTTTAAGACAAAATGCAGAGAGCACCTTCATATGTCAATAATTTCTTGACTACCATTATATGTACATCTATACACCAAGTGATACATGAAATACCATCATCAATTCACAAAATTACATAATGAAAAAAAAGCTTCCGTTTTACCTTTCTTGCTAATTTAAAATGCATTAATCAGCTCTCCCATCCTATGTTCCTTAAATATAACTCACAGCATGTTCCTTTCTTTGATTTCTGTCATGCTTTTCATTTTATTTATTTTTTTTTTTTTTATCACAATTTTCTACACAGCCAAACAAGTTGCACACTTCAGCAAATGAAAATGTCATAATAAGGATCTGGCTACCATACAAGATGTTCCATTCATTTTCTTTTGGCATCTCTTCAAGAAACATCTGTGTAAAAAAGTTTCTAGTAAAAAACTAAAGCGAAAGTATGTTATCTTAGCCCCACAAGATGTCGTACTTCAGTCATTGTTTTTTCAGCCATATCAGTAGCTTTGTAGGCTCCTTCATTGAGGGTTTTTAATAAATAACCTGGATCTTTTTGATATCGTAACACCTCATGTCGAATAGGAGACAACTTCTCGATGATGATATCTGCCAGTCTCTTTTTGTACATCCCTGTGTCTTCAGCCAAAAGAAATGACTCTTCCACAATTTCATCCACAGACATATCAGTAAATGTAACATGTATCTCAATTAGATTTGAAACCCCTGGTCTGTTTTCTGGATCATAAGTCACTTCAGAGGTAAAGTCTGTGACAGCCTTCTTCACTTTATCTAAAATCTCATCTGGATTGTCTGTAAGGTTGATTCTACTTTTTTCATTAGCTTCTGATTTACTCATCTTGCTTTCAGGATTACGAAGGCTTCGAATTTTAGAGACTTCTCCTGAGGAATAAAAAAAACAAGACAATATTTGAGACGAAATGAATACTTGATTTGATGAGCAGCATAAGTCTATCACTCTAGCTCCACAGAATAAACAACTTCAGAGCTGTATCAAAAAGAATGATATAACTCAAAAACAAAAAAGAGAAAATTTGTGCCTGCATGATTAAATTACAAATAATCAAGGAAAAAAAATAATTCCCAACTCTGCCCTTATATAAACTATCTTTTCAGTTTGGCGCTTCTGTGATGTATGTGATGGTTAAGAGAATATTGGGGATCGTCTGTGCTGCATATTAAAACAAAATTTACTGAGAAACCACAATGTCAGATTTCAGATTCAAACTTTTTACTTAGCTTCAGGGAGTACTGATGCTTTCTAACTTTTAATATTAAGTGTCTCTCACAACAGATGTTTTATTTTTGATTTTCTAATGAAAGCAAATATGGCCTGTTTCACCTGCATATAGGCCTACTATAATAAAAATAAATGAACATTAATATGATGAAGTAACAAACGGATTAATTTACCTGACAACATACTGCATTCTGGAAAAACTGGACCATGTGTGCGATTAAAGGCCCGGGATAGATCTCTGGTCAGTTCAATGTGCTGCGTTTGATCTTCTCCTACCGGAACAAGTGTTGACCTTGTTGAGAGAGTTATCATATTATTTTTATTAACATTGGTGAATAGACGTCAAACATTTAGATTGGTCTAAACAACAGATAATGAAAATGAAAAAAGAATATACAGTGGGACTCGGATATTGAGAAATTGAGGAAACCAGGATTTTTATTTCTTAATATCCAACAATGGGGGCGACCCATACATTGACTCATCTTTACTACTGATTATTTCCCCTGATAAGCGGCCCCTTACAAAGCCTGTGCATGGGTTTTGCATGGAAAAATGTTTAAGAATAACATTTTTTTTTTTAACAATGTACTATTGATATTAAAACGGTAGGCTACCGGACGATATGTTTTACTATGCTTTACTCTGCGGAGAAAGAGTAATATACTGCAGTGTATAGCAATAAACACAGTTTAATTGATGGCCACTCCAAGACCACCTAAGATCATTGTCTGCGTGAGTTAGATCTAGATCTACCATATAGCAAAACGTTCTAATAGTACTAACACAGTAAAGATTACTCATCGTCTTCCCCACCCTGCACATCCTGCCCAAACCACTTCGCTTTCACCTGCGTTGACAAAAAAACCACCAGCCCGACCCCAGGTTGTTGTACCTGGGTCTAGCCTGTTGAATAAGTATCACGCAAACATTGTCACGCCTTTAACCAATAGTGTGGAATCAGAGCCAGTGGGCATTGTTAGGAATGGATGAACAAACAAAAGCTGGCTGCGTGCTCAGTGTAACCATCTTCAGCATGCCGCCACATGGTTTTACTCGTCACTTCCAGACCTTTGTCTTCGTGTTTTACGATTTGGCAGAACATTCCTTAACATTTTCATGATTACTCTTCATCTTCCCCAACCGACATGTCCTGCCAGAACAGCTTTAATTTCACCTAAGTGGACAAAGAAACATCATCCCCACCCCAGGCTGACTTACCTGGGCCCTAGCCTATTTGCATAAGTATCACACATACGTTGTCTTGCCTTTAGCCACCAATATGAAATTAGCGTGGGTGGACGTTGTTAAGAGTGGTTGAGCAAACGAAAAGCTGGTCGTACGTACAGTACTTTGCATAACCATCTTCGGCACGCCGCCATGTGGTTTTACTGGTCACTTTCAGGAAAAATTATCTCTCTATAAGCGAGATCGGGAGGATTAGCATTTCGCAAATTTAATTAGAAGAAAGAATAAAGAAATAAAACAGGAATGCAGGTTCTTTTCTTTATAACCAAGATTTTGCAATATCCAATTTTGACATATCCAAGTTCCACTGGAACATACTGTCAACTGTATTTCATGTGCCCTTTTAAATCTGATTTGGTAAAGACATAAAAATTTCAAGCAGATATGATGAAGCAAGGACAGACCTCACTTGAAAAAAGAGCTCTAAAATCATGACTGCCATCGAATACAGCTGTATTCATGGTTACTACAGGCTTAGATTTAACTACAAGATATGGAATGAAATGCTTAAAACCATCATCTCTGTTGTGAATTTCTCCATTATTATGATATCTATTTCCATCACAATAGCATATAGATTATACGGGGAGGACATTTTCATTTACAACTAAGACATCATATATATATATACACTGGAACCTTACATCTAAAGGCACCAGTAGCAACAAGAATTTCTTGTATACAATATATTTTATCGAGAATATACATGTATGTGTTGACACTGCCAGTTTTCGTAGTCTTCTGACCTACAAGAGCCGTGTATTTCACTAAATGAAGTTAATGCACGATGTTGGTCACTAGATGCACGCTGGTCTACCTGTCTACATGCTATTGCCCATCCCATGATGGGTTTCTCTTTTCTCTTGCAGCACATTTTCTTTGATAGCTCACAGTACAATTAGAAAAAGTTATGTTGCAATGTCATTAACAGAAACATTGCAAGTACCAGTACAACAGACCTGTTGACAACAGGCACTATCTCCTACTGCTAGGCCTAGATATGCATAATTGAAATGCAATCTGTCTACCTTTGCTAGCAGATATCTCAGTTTTTGAGGGATATTGTCATCTAAAGGAAATGAGTTGGCGTCAACCAGAAGGTCACCATCAACAACATAGTGAGTGTGAAATCAAAACCTAATGCCAAGATACACACTTTGCTGCATGTGCTTTCCACATGCGTCAACTGAAAAAGGAAGTAGCCATATTAAAATTATATATATGTCACATTGTATTCTCCTTACCAAATATCACTGACCTAAACCATTATTTCTTTCTAGACTGGCACAAACAGACGTTGGGAATAACAAGAGATTTTTGTCAGGAAACTGCCTGGCTTTTTGCTTTTTTTTTTTTTTTTGAGACTTGCACTGTAATGCTTATACTGAGCTGAGGCTAGATTACATTTTGCCTTGTTGCAGGTCAGTCAAGAAGCTCAATCATGTTGTAGGCAGGTTCTGAAGCAGTCATATCAATCCCCACTGCACAACTTGCTACCTTACATATGGGAGAATGGGGCAGGCTAACACAATGTTTTGAGTGATACCACTCCTGCCTTACTTATATGTTTTCATGTATATGCAAAACAGAGAATGATACTTACTTGTAGAGCATAATATCAGCAGCTTGCAAGATGGGATAAGTTAACAATCCCACACTGGGATCTTTCACTTTTCCTTTCTTCTCCTTCAAAAATACATAAACATATAGCTAAATTACTGTAGCAGATTTGCTGTCATCAGTTTGCACATCCATCTCAAGATCAATATAATCACTTTTTGAACAACACAAACACAGTGGAAGAGACTAATCAGCTGTTAATCTGTCTCAGATCTCACTTAAATGTATATAAACAATGTACATGTATATTCTTGTAACTCTTGTTATATAATACACTACAGTGATATCCACTTGGGCCCATCGCTGGGAGGCAAAAAAAAAAAGCAGGCACTTGGGTAGATAGGCTCTCCAGCAGAATGGAAAGTTACACAACCCATCTGATCACAGACTGCCTTCACTACTATGATTAATTGATCATCATTACCATTAGTTAAAGATTTGCCTAGGCGAATAGGAACAGCTCTATCTTCTGTGTGTGAGTTATTATTAGATCTGATCCTGCTTAGATATGATACTATATAGTTTTATCAATGATGCCCATGTTTAAACGTCAAGTAAGTTTTCATGCAACAGTATTGAATGAAAGCATGATATTGCTATGTTACCCTACAGATATTGCATAAGAGACTCAAATGTCTAAAACTAGCCATACCAACTGAAGTATGAAACAATTGACCAGGAGGTCAACTTACTCCTCCTTATAGACAGAACCAGTCACAGGCGCTGTCCCATGTGTTGTGAAAGAAATGCTTTTGGACTAGTCCACAATGTGGCATGATTATAGTCATTCGTCAACCACACTTCCACTCCTCTGATTACCTATTCCTTCCAACCTCATGCCCATTTTACTGCACATCTAACAGTGTGCGTTTCTCTCAAGAGGAAATTTCTGATGTGAAATTACACCTTAAGTACTTATGTATCATGGCCTGACACTGAGCTCTTAGGTATATTTTGTATTGAGAGCAGGTTAGAGGCGTGAGAATGATGAAAAACTTCTGTTTCGCAGCAGAAGCTTAAGCGGATTGGGCTCTAAGGCAGTGTTTTCTTAGGCAGAGACCACTGAGTGTTGAAATTTTAACGTAATTCATTCCTACTGTTTATATCAGTGTTATCTAGCTCTGTTTTTTTTTTTTTTTTCTTACAAAGATTTCAAAAGCTTGCTCTCTACCTATTATTGAAAGAAACAAAATTCAACACAGCAAACAATGACTTGAATGTCTTCGTATCTCACTTTCCATTGAGGCAATCTTTGTAGTCTTGGAACTGTGCATAAACAAGACAAAATCCATGCCAGCTCTGTATGACTTGATACCTGTTGCAAATCAATAGCAACAAAATGTAAAGTTACAGGAAATTTGTTATTGCCATAGATTCTCTACAACATAAATCAAACGAAATCAACTAACCAAAAAGAAAAAAAAAAACATGCACAGTCAAGCACACACAATTCACTCTGGTCAGAGAATTGAAAGTGTGTTTGAGTAATGTGTGAAATGCTCAAGTAAAGAGGAAGAAAAAATATAGGTATCATAGTCACAACCTCACGTACAGGTAAACTAGATCTTTTTCTCCTGTGATGATTGTCTTCATGCTGATACTGATGTTATCATGTTCTGTTTATGAATATTCTATGCGCAAAATTATACAACCATCTAGAGAATGTTACTCAAACTAGCTTAAATTAAATGAGATTGTAAAATGAATGAAAATGAGACATGTAAAAAGAACAAGCGAACAGACTTGCAACCTTTTTATACAATTTTAGAATAGACTGTAAATAACCATCAAATATAACAGTATTAGCTAAAAACCAAGAACCTCTGTGAAACTTAATTTATAGGATAATGTATAGCATATGAATCAACGTACAGCTGATTGTTGAAAGAGTATAATTTTGTCTGGATCAATGCCGCAAGCTAGAAGACAAGCAGTCATGTCTAGGGTGTTTCTCCTGTGAAAAAAAAAGAGATTCGTTGTTACATAAGTTATGATCTAAAGGATTTTTTTCTAATTTTTACTGATGTTTAATATGAAATAAGAATTGACATAATATAACCATACTGAACCGATATCACAATATCCACAGTTATAAGAACATCTCTGACACGATATTGCAAGTCTCAATCATTGCATTTTGTCTCCTTTAGATTTATAGTGAGATGTTCCAGACAAAACAGCATATGATGAGGTCAAACTTAATTGCTGCAATATTTCTGCAGACAGCATGGCACCTTCACATTCTGAAATTTAATCAAATCAAAGTATAACAGTCTGAAAACATATTGTCTACATTTCCTGTTTGGTTTCAATTTCCTTTGTGCCAAACAAAGTGACTCTGTTCATAAATAATCCCACTTTAGATGCATGAATTGCATGAAAAGAAATTGATTTTCAAGAAGATAAGCATAAGAGTTCACCTCAAATGCTCCTCATTCTGGGGCAAAGTGATGGAATGGAGATCGACAATGCTCAGAAGCATATTGTTTGAATATCTCCTCTGAAGTTTTACCCAGTTACTAATGGCTCCTGCATAATTCCCAATGTGAGGGATTCCTGTTGGCTGAATACCTGAAAATACTCTGGGTTCTGCATCCGACACATAATCTGACACATCCTAAGGACAAAAAAAAAAAAAACAATTAGAATTAAAATTAAAAATAAAGTTCACTCTGATATTGACATTTGATAGATCTAAGCACTATTTAATACATATATGTATGTATATAATACATAGATATAAACACTCTAAAACGGTTAAAATGAAATTTGTGGGGAATGGAAATCAGTTCATTCCATTGCTATTTTGTTATATCTGAAGAGGCTAAATTGAAACAGGGAAGAAACCCCTTGGATGCAGGACCAAATTACAACCCGTATTTGAAGACCCAAGCCACCCCAAGCGAACGAAAGATTGCTTTGATGCAACCACACAGCTACCATAAGTGGAAGTGTCTATAATGTATGATTAAAAAGGCCAATCCATCCTCTGATACCTTGGTTGTGTGGCTATAAATAAAAACAAAGTCGTAATAGCCTCATACATGCATGTAATAACAGGCAATACCCTCTCACAGTACATCATACTCAATTGCGGTCACAAGCAACGGGTGTTGTGTGAAACAGGGGACGGTAGGTGTATTATTTCTACACCCTTGCGCCTCAGGCCTTACCTTTATGTGTCATCACATCTGCAGGCACATGTCGGGCACCGGTTCTTGATCCACTAACAGACAATTTCTTTATCGTTTTTGGTTTTGATTTGTTTTTTTTGTCATACTGCTGGGCAGTACCGGTACCGCACATTGCAGGTATCAATACTTGAGGCGCGCACAGATGATTTCTTTGTTGGAAGAAACTGGTCCAGTGCCCCAGTATGGTCTTGGTTACACTCAATATGAAAGAAAAGTGCGCCCTGGGAAACGAAAACTGTTCCTTATAAGGGTAGGTGTTCTGTGCTATCTGGAAAACGAAAACTGTTCCTTATAAGGGTAGTTCTCCTATCAGCCTAGTTTTATTTCATTAAAAGCATAACAAATTACATAACAAAAAAAAATTCCCTAAAATTATCTCTTAATATTATAATGTAAGTTTTGTTTTAAGCATTTTGTTAATAACCATTTTAGAGTGTATGTACTATAAATTCTTATTTTATTTCTCATAAGAACGTGATGCTTTTTATATTTTATGGATTAGACACAAACAGATTTCAACTTTTTATTTTTTTTTTTGCTTGTTTGTTATTTTGTGGGTAGATGCAAATTTAAATTAAAATTTGAACTGAGACAATTGCCTTTTTGCTTTCAATAAAATGTATCCTCAATACATACCTGTATGTTCTTCAAAAATATGCTTCTTTCTGTTTCATAAACACACATATTTTAAAGAAATATTTTTTACGTAAGTAAAGAAGATAGATCAACATACATGTATTAGCAAAATACAAAAAAAAACACATTAAAAAAAAAAAAAGGAAATAAGATTTGTAGGCATTCAAACAGATCATAAGTGCAATCCAACTATACCAGCAAATGAAAAAAGTCAAATAAGCCATATTGGTTTCAGATACCAAGCATGAAAGCAATGCAGTGCAACTCAAATTGTAATCATCACTTTTCCGTGTAGTATGATTTGACTGGTCAGACCCTCTGCTAGAACTAAAACTCAGTCATTGTGTTTTGGTTCTAGCAGAGGATCTGACCTATCAGCTTCACAACATTTCACAAGGGCAACAGATTTACTATTATCAACTGAGTATAGCTGACTTCACACGAATTGGAAACATGGTGAGTCAAACTATGGATGATTTTTTTTTAATGGACCAGGTCCTCTAAAAAAAAACAACTGATGAACTGACATCAACTCATCAAGCCAATCTTTTTTCTTCTGTCTCCACCCCTATGAGATCGAAGGAAAAAACCAATGTTCGAGTCAATATAAGTAATCCCGGCAATGAAGCACTTCTTTACTACACATTTAAACCCCTCCCATCAGCCGATAACACAACATTCAGTTCCTGTAAGTCAAAATGGCTCATCAAACTGGTAAAATAAAAACTCTCCCCTTCAGCCTACTGATAAAAGACTGACGCCACATTGTCTTCTCCTTTTCACACCAATAATCTCTCTTGTCTAGATGCCCCCAATAGACATTTCACACATCCTTTCACTGCTTATCACAAGAGGGTACGATACACAGTGCTGGCAATCATCTTTGAACTGAGGAACTTCTTGGTCACATCATAATTCACATGTCAGCACCACCCTTCAGACTCTGTGAGTTCTACACTGCGAACCTGCCGCACTAGAGGGTGACAAACAGATGTAATGAAAAAAGACTGATCCCTCCACCTTCTCCCACTCCATCTATTACAACTCGCAGTTTGGCTCATGAGATCTAGAACATACTTTGATTAACTTATTGCGGTCAAAACATGAACAGTGAAGAAGAGTATTGTGCCATCCCCATCTCACCCACAGACACATCACACAACGCTCATTACTCAGAAGAAGGCCAAGTACAGAGCGTAATTGATGCCCATTGTTCCCACCTTGATTCTTAAGCATTCAACGCAACGCCATTGCCACATACTGCTTTGTCTCTCCCCTGCATTCCTCCCTTTGTTTCATGATACTATATTTAGTATGTATTAGTACTACATGGTAGAGTGACACTTATACAGTCAGACTGACAACAGTGGGTGTCAACAGTCTGCTACAAATCAACAATAAATTAGGTGGACCTCATCAAAAATACATGACTAAGAGGGGTCAAATTTTTACCTTATTTTACATAAGGAAAAATAACCACTATAGATAATAAGCCATCCCCAATAAATGGTGCCTGTTTTGTAGTCCTTTTTAGCTACAGATGAGCTGAACTAGTGATGCAGCAATGTTTTTTCTTACCCCCCCCCCCCCCACACACACACCAATTCATCCATAGCTGACAGTATCCTCAGCTATCTAACACTCAATAATTAATAATAATTGCAACGGCACTGCTCAGATTGCTGAAACTTTTGAGTATATCTATCTATGATAATGATAAACATTAACACATTCCCTACCACTAGCCCCACCTATGCCGCTGTGGCACTTGCCCAAAACCTACCAGGAGTCACATTTTGCAGCTCTCATTTATGACGCTGCTTCTCAGCCTCTACCTCAAAGCAGTTTCAATCAAAACCAATACAACTAAGTTTTCCTTGAACAAAACAAACTTCTGCCAGTTTATTTTTAGCCTTTTTACGTCAGTGCAGCATGATTTTAGCAGAAAATTTGAAGGATACTACAAGTTGTTTTTCCTAGATCTTGCTAAGTAGTAATGGAACTAGATCTAGGTCTGTTTGGATCCTAATTCCTATAGATGTAGATCTACATATTGTATAGAGAGGAGATAGTGTTAAAACTAGAGATCTAATTGTGGCAAATGAAAATGAGTCTGATTCTCTGAATCGGGACTGTGCATTCAGAATTCTAGATCAAGATCTAGTTGGAATGTGGTGAATAGGTCAATCAGAAGTGGGTATAGCCCAAGGAGCTTAGATGAACTGGAGTCACCACTCCGGTCACGTGACCGCGCACAATTGAATCCACTGATCCATGTCGAACTGGGGGCAAATCTGTGTTTGTTTGCATGATAACAATGTTGAAGACATGCGTTGTGTTTGGGTGCACAGC
>JBCAUA010036832.1:0-12091 GCA_038406235.1 Peronia verruculata | reverse complement strand
CCCCCCCCCCCCCCCCCCCCCCCCCCCCCCCCCCCCCCCCCCCCCCCCCCCCCCCCCCCCCCCCTCCATATACTGGTAAAACAATACTTTCTGATTAGTTACAGGCAAAAACATATAAAGAGAACTTGTTTATGTCCTCTCTTCTCTTGGCAATATCTTGAGCTCCAATACAATGGACACTGGATGATCTCTCTGAGGGTGAAAAAAAAAACGCCTTTCATGCAAGATTATCAGGCTAATCTTTCACTTGGCGCTCAAACATGATCGTCCACGGCCTGTAAGTAATAACATTTTCTTTCATTTCTGTTGCTTCAGTTAGCCATTTCTAGTTGCCAAGGCAACCATTACAAAAAAAAAAAAGGCATTTTTTTTCTGTTTGTTTCTGTTTTTCCCTTTTAATTTAGTCATACCTAGTTCGACTGAAGAGGTTAAAATAGCCTAACTGTAAAAAAAAAAAAAACACCTTCTGGATGCGCCCCTGTCGCCCCCTACCCCCCTCTTGCCATTAACGCCTTAAATCATGCCGGTTAAATTTTAACATCTGGTTTAAAGTAACTTTCAGATGGAGTAACGTTCTGTCACGCTACGCATATTTGGCAACAGGAATAACCGAAAAGAGATTAAGTCAATCCTGGCCCTTAACGCAGTCAAGAAAACAACACGTTATTCTTTGGTTAGATTGACGGAGTGTACCACAAACAGTTCTCGAACTGATAGAAACGAACAATATTTTTATTTCAGGGTTTAGTGTTGTAAAGTTACGTTTGAGCATATGCTGTCAGAGAAGACAGGACAGGAAAATCTGGTTATACCCCAAACATAGAGGAGCATTTAAGGAGCGAAAAAGACAAAATAGTGTTCTAAATCTCGCCCACCTTTGTTTTACACTTGGCTTTGTATCTCTCCAGTGAGACCTTGTACATGAGAGGCTCTTTTCTCAACTTCCAGCCTAGAGGAGGCTTGGCCGAGGCTTTCTTGCTGGACGGTAGTGCATCTACGATATCCAACACGTCCGGTGGTATGTAATGGGCGGCATCGCCCATGTCTGCAGGGGAGCTCCTGCTGGGCCTTTCACAGCCTGCAGGCTGCGTCACCGACGGCATTTCACGCCGGGCGTCCTCAGGCTTTTTACTGACGTTGATGTTCTTGTGGGCCGAGGGAAGGGCAGGGAAACCCTTCTCCGAGGTGTCGTTCAGTACCACGCTAGAGATGGCGGCCTCTTCGTTGGACACTGTAGACTTGGAATTTTCGGGTTCCTGTGTTTGCGGGGCAGTACAGCCCATTGGCTTGGTAGAAAAAAAAAATAGTAGTGTATTACTGCAGAGAAGCTTAAACGGATATTAACAAATTATTGACAATGATTGGAGACTAGGAAATAATGGATAGTAGTAAGAGATACGGCTTAGGGTATGTAAATCAATAAGATTGGCATCTTTATAGAAAGATCATACATAATGTGGGGTATCTTATTATCGCCCCAGATATAATACGGACATATATACGAATATATCGGGTGCTAGAAAATGACATACCATGTTAATCTGCTTAAAACGTAACCTCGTTAGATGTCTTTAAGGTAAATTAAGTCTTAATAGCATGGGGAGGCAGTGAGATTTCTCAGTTCCTTAGATAGTACGTGGGCAATAGATTCCAGTGGGCTAAATAACGATATAATCTTCATGAAAATATGTTAGAACAACGTGCAACACCATTTCATGATCAGGTAAAGTAAGGCATGAGAGACATAGAAAATAAAGGGTGGTAGATTTAATTGATAAGTATACACACCCCTCTCCCCAAACCTGAAGAAAGCCATAAACGTCTTACCTCTCTTTCACTATTCTCACTGAACAAGAGATTCAGGTTGCAGTGTGGCTGAACCGATATTTTCGCTTGCAATCTTTTCCTTTTCTTGCCCTTCGATTTCTGTGTCTGCACGTATTTCTTCTTGATTACCTTCAGTTCGTCACTGGCAGCCATACTTTCAACAGGGACGTTGCTCACGCTCGAGGTCTCACTGTACCCGTCATCTGTACATTGGGCATCGCCTTCAACCTTGTATATATTGGCTTCTTGTTCTCTTCTCGCAACGTCCTCGTGTTTGGACTGTCTCTTGTTCTTTCTTTCCAAATGCCTCACTTCTTTTTCCCTTTCCCTTTTGGCCGCATCAGAAAGACCTAATTCTGTTTCCAGATTTGTTTTTTCATTTTCGTTCAGCTGTCCAGTCTGGCGTCTTTGGGACAGCTCAGGTTGCTTATTTTTCTTGTATTTCTGCTTGGAACGTTGTTTAGCTGCTCTCTCCTCCTCTTGTTTATTACTTTCTTTTGAAATCGGAGAGGACGTGAGCTCGTCAAAGACAATGGTCGGTTTCCAATGCTCAGCCACGTCAACTGTGCTGGTGGTATCTTTGCTATTTGTCGAAACTTCGGAGAAATTCCAAGCGACGTCAGAGTCAACATATTGTTTCCTATGTTTCTTCTGCTTAGACTTTCTAACCATCTTATCTTTAGTGTGATTTTCAGGAATTTCCCATGTTGCCGGATGTACTTTTGACTTTTGATATCCTAGGGGGTTCTTGCTCTCGGAAATGACCTCTATGCTATTGTCTGTGACCCGTTTGTTTCTAATTCCATTAATTTGGTTTCTATCGTTAGTGAAGCCCTCTTCTTCTGAATCAGTCTGCGACAAGATCGTCAGCCTGTCTAAGATGGAGGGAGGCACGAAGGATGAGTTCAGGTAATCTCCAGATTTGTTCATCCATGACCTCACATTTTCATCACACGTAGACGGCTCTGAGGTAAAGATGACTCCAAGCCTTGGACCCCCAAACTTGCTATCAATGTCTCCTGCAATCGGTTTCCCGTGACCTTTACTGACCACCTTTTGAGTCGCTGTTGGAAATGGGTTCAAAGGAACAGTTCTTGCGGCTTCTCCAGGTTCTTTAGGGGCCCATAGTTGCATTATCGGATATCCTTCAAATGTCTTCTTCTTATAACGTTTGCTGATAGTTTCTGCGCCATATTTTTCGGAATCTACTGGAGCAACTAAGACATCATCTTCCTCACAGTCACTGTTCTGTGACTCAGAGGCATCATCATCAGCATTGAGATTGAAGGGTCTGAGATTTTCGCCTTGGCTGTGAGGGTCCTTCTCTTTCTTCCCACAATGGTCGCTCGAGGGTCCCAGTTTGGCCGCTTCTTTAGAAGGTGAAGTGGACAGAACGACGATATCAGATAGATCTGAAGTAGTAGAGCCCTCTCGCTTTACAGTATTCTGGTTAGCGAAGTCCCACTCCTCGTCAGATGATACCACGACAGGCGACTCAGATTTTGCTTATAACGGAAAGAAAACAGAATTATCTCATCTTATCCCGTGGCCTAAAACAATCCTCATCGTAAATTTAGTACCTTTCGAATCTATCGGAAAGCTGTCACTGGATTAGTATTTTTAGTCTCAGTGAAATTTCAACCCATTATAGCTGATAATATCTGTCCGCAACAAAGGCTTTCATATTTTCAATAGAGAGATTCGATAATTTTACATGACCTTTGAAAAAGAAAGAAAGAAAGAAAGAAAAGAAAGAAAGAAAGAAAGAAATACTGACTCATAATTGAAATACTTTTGTGTTTGAATTTTTTAAAAACTGTTTTCCTCTGTCTGACAATTGCTCAGGTTATGACAGATTGTTTCAGGATGCTCCATATATCTGAACATTAGACACTGAAACAGGAAAAGCCGATAAAGGATGAATGGTTGGTGGCTTTTGCACGCTTGTGTTTCTTTTATTGAGGAAGAAATTTTTGAAATACTCTTTGCATAACTCAATCTCTGAGTGGTTTATAAATAAATGATTGGTTAGTGGAGCTTCTGCAAGCCAATGAACCCCTCTGTTATTATCACCATCACCATTGTCATCATTTCATAAAATACGTATCAAAATCTAAGATGATTGTCTGTCCGCAATCAAATACATTAAAAAGCAAGAATAATAATAATAATAATAATAATAATAATATAATAATAATATCGATTTGGATCCGATTTTGTGCAAACTGAATCCGAATTTCAAATTAAGAAAAAAATATAGTGTTTTTGTTTTATATATATATATTATATGGATTTGCGGGTTAGAAATCAAACTTTAGATGTCTGTTCCTAGACCTGAGTCTGCACTTCAAGCTAGGCTACATTTTTACCAGAATTATCTTCTAGAGATTTGACACACGGCCTCGTCCTACTGTCCAGCTCAGCTTCCGGTTCACAAGCATCTTTTAGCCTGACCTTGAACGGTTGACTGACCCCAAGTACCTGATTGGCTTTGGTGATGTATAGAAACTGGTAGCTGTGTGATTCGTGCGCTAGAGACTTAGGAGGATATGGTAAAAACGCACAACATAGCATTGGAGGGATGGATGAATGAACGGATGGATAGTGGATCGATGGATGGAATGATGGGTAATCGGATAGGTGGGGATAGATGAATGGATGGATCCTGTGATAGATGATTGGATGGATCGATGATAGATGGATTGATGGATGGAATGATGGCGTATGGATGGTTAGATGGATGGAAGATGGATGGCTGGATCATGGACGGACGGATGAATGAATGGGTGGATGGATGGATTGATGATGGATGGATGGATGGATATATCGAGCAGATGGATGGATAAGTCAATGGATAAACAGATGATTGACCGATGAATGAATGAATGGATGGATAAGTGGATAGATGAACAGATGATTGACGGATGGATGAATAATGAATGGAATGATCGATGGGTCAGATAGATGGATGGATGGAATGATAGATGATTGGATGGATGGATGGTGGAGGATGGTGGATAGATCAAAGATGGATGGATAGATAGATGACTGGATTGCTGGATGGATCGGTAGATGGATGGATGGATGGATGGATGGATGGATGGATGGATGGATGGATGGATGGACGGATCACTGAATGATTGTATGAAAAGATGAGATATTTAAAACCCTAGAAAGATGGATGCCTCTTTCAATATTTAGGCATATACAGACAGCAGGACAGACGGACAAATGTAAACTATCTAGATCAATGTATCAAGTATAAACAAAGATAAAACAATCTTACCTTGATCACTTTGGCTGGAAAGACAACCGATCGTTTGCGACCCTTGTCCTTACGTGGCAGGTATTGAGAGGCCCACTGAAAGGTCAGAGGGTGGCAGTTGTCCCGCCAATCACTCGGAAAGATGCCAACCCAATCGAGAGGGGTGGCGCTTACGCGAGAGCCTAGCCAATAGTGAATGGTCAGATCTCTGGTGGGCGGGTACAGAGGTGACACGTGACTGAAGCTCACCAGCTCCTGTGGAGAGCAGACAATAAATTATCTATTGCCCAGTCAAGAGCACCATTACGGATTCGATGGAGGGGGGAGCGGCCCTGTGGTTTGGCGTCTGCTCATGGAGAAAACAGGTCGGGATCGACTCGCGGGTTGGTCATCGTGGGGTGAAAGGACACGAAGATCGAACGCCCAGATTTTTTCGGTTACACAACGGTCTCCTGGTTTTCTGTGGATAGGGAAGCCCCACGTCTAGCTTTCTCGGATAAGGGCGAATATATGTCGTGGGTACGTTACGTACATGAAAGAACCTTTGACAATTAAAATCGACGAAAGAGTAGATGCCGACCGAGAAACGCAAAGTGGTAGATAGAACCTTTATACCCCAAATTCGACTCAGGAATTCCCCAATATGTACATAAAATAAATGTAATAATACGTTGCCCAATTAAATGTTAATTAAATGCCGTGAAATAAGCATACCATGGTATTAGAAAATGAAGCCCGAAGGACACATCCCTGTGTAGATAGCGTAGGCAAATGTAGAGTAGGAGATAGGGACGATACGGACCTGTAGATACCAAGCAAAAATAGTAATGAAGACCAAATAACGTAAGGAAACCCTCAGACCCTCATGTGGGAGGACCTTTCAACACCTTTTTATTTTATTTTATTTATTTATTTTTCTCTCCAAAAAGTGAAGACAGGATTTCTTAAGACAGGATTTATTATTATTATTTTCTTTAAAAAAAAAAAAAAATGAAGACAGGATTTTTTCTTCTTTTTTTAAATGTGAAGGTAGGAGTTTTTGGGACATGATTTTTTATTATTTTTTTTAACAAACAACCCTCTAGATAACCTCCATGAGGAGGTTGAAAGACGTATATAGAACGTAACCTGAAAGAGTAGGCTGCATGCCGCTGTCTGGGCAAAATTTCCAAATTCCACATTTCGACCCACTAAAATGTTCACCAAATGCCGAGATAATCCTACTTTCTCAGGACTGACAAGCTTAAGAGAAGCAAAACACAAACGATGGATTCACACATGTACGAGATGTATGGCCATAGATTAGTGAGCTTATCTTTGACAGACGCGTTTTGTGACTTTGTGACTCCCCCACCAACTGCTTCCTATTGCTGTGGCCCCTGAGAAAGGAATAATACCGTGTCTTGTCCTGGCAATTCTTTGTTAGCCACAAGACTACAGTAATGGGAAAGGAGCAATCGTTATGACAGAAAAGACTTCGAAGTAGAAATGAAAAACACGAGGGAAAGTTTGGTAAAACAGTTTTGCATGAAAAAGTTTCTTCCAACTAGTGATTTTCTCTGCTTCAGTCCCTGTGTAAATTATAATGAATATATTCGTAAAAATAATAACTGCTTTTTTTTGTTTTTGTTTTTGTTTTGTGTGAGTTGTGTGTTTGATTTGCAAACCCACTTTCCAAAGAGGACAGGAAATCTTTGTTAGTGTCACTGTCAAAATAGATGCCAAGTGTGGAGTAAGGACACAGGGCTAGGGTTTTCCTAGTGCGAGCTGAAACGTATCATTAAAGTTTGTGTATAAGTTGGCCGGTTATAGATTGTGAAGGAAGTTCTCAAAAAAGGACAAAATTACGCGTGAACATCTTGTTTTCTCAAAAACTGTTAATGCTGATGATTTCAAATTTCGGAAGAGATGCCTGTCTACTTCTAGAGCGTCTCTGAGGTCGACACAATCCAAAACTATGTGGTGCGGCTGTCATGTCCAGTTGCATGAATTTATGACAGATTGAAATGTATACAAGGACTAAAATTTGCAAACAGCATTTGGTAGTTATCAAACCACATGTGGAAACATGCAGCAAAGCTTCAATTTCACAACTTCTTCCACACCGTCAAACTAAGTTTAGACTTTAATATATAAAATAAACATGAAAATTATTTGAAGACTGCAATCCTCGCAATCATAAATGTTTTACACTGTGCCTAGGACAGGATCTATGGCGAAGCACTACCTCTTTGGTTATTTTACAAAGGCATACACATTACTCACTAATTATTAAATATGAGATAATGCAACAACTGTGGTTTCCTCGTCCACCAGTACTTTAAGCCAGCACGTGTCATGATCAATGGGTGGATCTGGCGGACGACTTACTTATCATATTTTGCTTTGGAAATTCTCTCCAAACAGCACACATTTGCATCGACGTGGCTCTAAAGAAATATCTCAGGGCACAAACTTGCATTCTTAGGCAGCAATGTAACATATCCTCGTGGGATTCTGTTATTGACTTTTTCAGTTAAAGCCAAAGACTGAAGTTATCGGTTGTCACTCCGTTGTTATATATTCGAAACACGATTTAAGAAAAAAAGAACGTTCCTTGTATGGATTCTGGTATGACACAAGGCTACCAGATTACACGTCTTGTTGTAGGGGATATAACTGCTGATGAACTGCTGTCTCTGTGTCTTCGTGTACTATTTCTATCAGTTGTTTCCCCTTCTCCAACAATTTTAAGAGCATTTCGAATTCTGGTTAAGAATTGGTAAAAACTAAAGGATTTGTTCCTTGCCTCTGGGCTAGATGAGAGCAGTAAATGAAAAAGTGGTGTTGGGGTGGAAGAAAAATAACTGACAAGAAATGCTAAACGAAAATGGTGTTATAGTTCTAACAAATTATGTGACATGTTGCAGCTTGTCGGTGCCATTTTACTTCCATTATGTCAGTAGACGGAAGAGTCCAGTAATGAGGAAACAAGCCAAATCAAGTAACCAAAGAAAACCGCAATAAAAACAACAGCAAGAAAAGAAAAATGAACAGTAGGGGAAAAAAATAAAGGAAACAGTTTTCCTATATTCCAGACCACGGTTTATCTACCCAAAGACAAAATATGAAACACAACAAATGTTCGACATTACCTCTCATCTCTCTCTCTCTCACTGTCTCTATCTCTCTCTCTCTCTCTCTCTCTCTCCCGAGAGAAAAAAAAAGAACATTCTCTCCAATTATGAAAAGAAACGCCCTCATTTTTCCTGACTGCCCTCACATTGCATTAAACACAACAAATAAAGCCATGAAAAAGGGGCCAATCATGAGGTAATGAACATTTTACCCTCACTAGACCAGAACTAGCAGGTGTCTTGCTGTGGTCTTATAGATCCAAAAGAATAACGCCAAGACAATAGGGAATTGCAGTCAGACTTACTGGGCCGGGACAAAACGCCTCTAGTTATTCTTTTTTTTTTTTTTTCAATATTCGAATTTACTTACTTCACTATGAAAATACAACCTGCTGCATTAGTTTAACCAAAAAGTACTGTTCCAATATATTATTTGCCTTTAACTTTGTACGCCGCTTATTCAGCTATAACTACTGACGCCATTGAATTACAAACTATTACGTCATTTCAGTACATAGAAAGTATTCATGGTGGTCATTAGTTGGCTAACAGTTGATTTAACTATTTCTCTCTCGTGTTAGGTCAAACTTAGCCAAGCACGCCTTCTAAACCAAATGAGAACTATTTTTACCATTTATATGATTCAACTTTATTAACCATGTATAAAAGTATTAAGCAGATTTGATTGTAACTAAGACGTCTAATGTAATAAAATATGTTAAAACATGGAAAATACCTATCTACAAAGTTTTAGCCTTTTTATTTTGGTCCGGCCTCTCTATTTCATTCTTTACACTTTAAAACAAGAAAGAGAGAGAAAACAAAACTAAATATTAATGTCCTCGACACAGACATTTTTGTAAGCTGTTTTGTCAAGTTACTCTGGTTAAAATAATATAATAATAATAATAATGATTTAAAAAAAAAAAAAAAAAGAAAGAAAATTCGTGACTGTCTACGTAGGAGCTGGCTGTGCAAACAGGTACTGATAATGAGCCTTTTTGTTTTCAGTAAGCCAAAGTTTGTTCCTTTGTTTGGCACACAGGGCAAGACACGAACACTGTAAGTACCTAAACACAATGGTTTCATTGCCAACCCGTTTCACTCTCAACCCGGCTAAAGTACCCGGGCAGAATACTTGTATTTAGTCTCCAACTCAAATTCTGATAGCGTACATTACAATATAATTTACACTGTCTATGGTGGAGTCAACAGATATTTTTTAAAAAGTTTTGTCGGCCACAGTCACGGAAAAATAAAGTACAATAATACTGAAGCAAACATAATGCATTCTCTTTCTGTGTTTCTCTGATTTCTGTGTCACTTTCCCACCACTCTTCCTACTCTTTTCTTCAATCTCTTACTCTCTTTTCTCTCTCTCTCTCTTTCTCTCTCTCTCTCTCGCGCGCGCGCGCTCCAGGTCGCACATTATAGGTGAGCACTGACCTCCTTTGTGCAGATATCCACCAGGTCATGCTCAGCGAGCAAGGGACTGGAGGACATGGTGACGTTACAAAGATGGACTCTGGCGAGCGGAGTGGCTGCAGACATCACATGTGGAAGAGAAAGCACAAGCTTTGTGTACCTAACTGCAACCATCACTTGTCATGAAATCTGCACACCTGCAAAGAGAACTTCTGTCAATGTCAAAAATCTCACAAACAGAATCGGAATACAGATTTACAGTTACAATTAAGGGTCATGGTTAGGATCAGAGGGTACGTTTTCAGTGACATATTAAGTAATAGATATTCAAGCTCTAGTGTAACGAACTCCCTGCCAGCCTGGGAAACACATATTTATTCATATTCTAAGAGATCCCTAGATCTGTAATGTTTGATCAAGTAATAAAATATTAAAATATTGGCCCAGGCTGTAAACAAATAAACACAATATCATAAAGTAGAGAATCTATTAGATCAATGTAGGCAAAGAGCCTGCACGCTCCTGGTGCAAAAGAGGACTTTGACAAATGAGGAGTTTTAATCATCTCTCCCTGCAGGTTTGAAACATTGGATGATCATTTGAATGTGTTTTCTTTTATCTACAAACTAGACTTTAAATGTTTTATGGACCCCCCTTCCCCAACCCTCTCCAGTAGTCGTAAATGACAGGAAGAAATAAGGTATGATCAACATAAGCGAAATTTATCGACATTTAACATTGAGCTACACCTACTAAGCAGCTAAAACTTGTCACTGCAGACACTCAGACACAAAGTGTAATATTCATAACGATTTGCTGGCCATAAATGTTGCGCGGCTTCATCAGTTCCAGCTGACAGTAGCAATCTATTAATATGGATGCTGTTCCATGGAGCGTAATGGATGAGATACCAGCTCATGAAATCACTCATTCAGCATATTTAGAGATAACAACATCATAGTCAGCCCTGTATGTTTATCAAAGCTCCATAGTATACATGGCTCGGGACGTGATAATCACGGATCAGGCCACTGAAAAGTTATGATTGAAAACTTTACAATTTCACATTAAAAATAATAATTATAACACAAAATTCGGGACATATTAGAAGTGAGTTTTGGCACATTCTCTATCACATACGAACGTGTCTCAAATTGACACATCTATAATTGAAAAATTGCAAGAAAACCCACAACAGGTTTATGGACTCGAAAACTGCAGAACGGATCCATGCCAAACAAGCACACAGCATTGTTGCGGATCTGTGTTTCTATGTATATAAACCCGAAAAAAAAGGGTATTATCTTTAGCGTTATTCTAAGGATGCGGTAATAATTATTGAATAATAAATTCGTAAGTGTGATTGATCCGACTTGTACGTTCGATAGTATGGCGCGTTCAAAACACGTTTTCTCTTAGTAACATTCAGTTCAATCAACCAAAATATCAACATGGAGGCGCGCACGGTTGCCATAGACATAAAGTCGCGAGGCCATAAAGAAAGCCTCCAACGGAGACAGTGGGTTCTTTTTTCTAGTAATGTAAAAATGGCTTTGTAATCATACATCGCGATTAAGTGATATTCAAAGCTGCGTGGATTATTTGGAACACCAGTGCAAAACTATGAGACACTGGCTAACAGGAAAAAGGCCGAGCAGGGGGCACAAAGCTATATTACAATCATCTCAACATCTATGATAATAATAATAATAATAATAAAGGGCATTTATATGACGCATCACCCCTGTAGGGCTCGAAGCGCTTAACAGAACTAAAATGTTTAGCAGCCACACACAAAATATGCCTGAAAACAAACAAGTGCAATAATATACGTACATGTAACATGGTATACAGAAAGACTCGAGACATACTCAAACACATAATCCTGCAGTACAATTCAAACGCAAACGTAAGTCTGTAGACATGACTGACAGTAGGTGGTATCTAGCCGACATGTCAATGAACACACCAGGGCAGAGAACAAGCGGAACACCCATGCACTGGGACATGGAATAATGGACAGCCTGTGTGCCGTACCGGACCCTGGACATGACGGTTGTCTGAGATCTGTAGTAAGGACCATGTAGGGAAGAGCGTGACAGAGAACATCCACTCCATGGATGGGATTGTTTCCCGGCTTACTCAGTCCTTCTTTCTTTTCTTCATCCCTCCATTTCGGGCTCACTTTCTTTTTCTCTGGTCCTCTCACGAACTCTCCTGTTTTTGTTTTTTTTTTTCAATCCGCCTCTGTAATTTCTTTCTGTTTTCGAGTGCTGTGTCTATATACCTGCTTTTTCCGCCTCAGCCTCACTGTTTGTATATTATCTTTGTATGTGGATGTCTTTATGATTGCGTATGTATGTGTGTGCGTATGTATGTATGTCCGTATCTATCTATCTATCTATCTATCTATCTATCTATCTATCTATCTATCTATCTATCTATCTATCTATCTATC
>JBCAUA010036811.1:0-12091 GCA_038406235.1 Peronia verruculata | reverse complement strand
CCTCTCTCTCTCTCTCTTTCCCACTCTCTTCCTCTCTCTCTCTCTTTCTCACTCTCTCTCTCTCCCTCAATCTCTCTTTCTCACTCTCTCTCACTCTCTCTCTCTCTCTCTCTCTCTGTCTCTTTCTCTCCCCTCAACCACCTCGAATTTGGCTGCATGCAGCATACGAGTAACTTTCTTCTCTCTCTCCGTCATCCTGCCTCTCTTCTCTCACGTTTTCTCTGTGTGTGTGACTGTATCCTGTCTTTGTCTGTCTTTCTGTCTGTCTGTCTGTTTGTCTGTCTGTCTGTCTGTCTGTCTGTCTGTCTGCCATTCCTATTGCTATCATACTTTTTTTTACTCTGCCTCCTTTTTCTGCTTTTTTTCTGTCTTTCCCATGTCATTCCACAGTCATTCCTTCTCTCTCTCTCTCTCTGTATCTCTCATTCATTATGTTTAACCTTTGATGTTCTTCTTGTGGTGCTCTTCAACGTACACCAGCTGTATTGTGCAATGAAAAGGTAGATGATAAAGACAGAGGAGGTATAAACCACAGAAATAAGGAACAAAATGAACAGATTTCTATAGTATGTCACGTGTATGCTGGGATCTGACCAAAGACATATCAGACTTGTTGGGGAATAGAGAAGAGAGCGAGGAATTCCTAGCTGTACCTCACCATAAGGGAGGCAACTGTAGAATTACAACGTTTTTACACGGCAATTGTATGAGTTATCGAACTTCCACCAGATTCCATCATATTATTCCAGCATTACAGGACTCACTGCGAACCCACTAGAATTGAAAACCTCATTTGATAGGTGCCGAGTCAACAAAAGAAAAACAACACACACAGAGACACACACACAAAGAAACAAACAAACAAACGTGGTGAAATTGCAGAAATGTAGAAGTGAGCTTCCCATAGTAAATGCAAAATCACCCACCGGCTCCTATATAATAATTATAATTCAAGAGCGGAAGAGGAAATGAAAGACTCAAATGCGAGAAGACAGGGTAAGGATACACATTCAACAACATGTAATAAACGGAAAGTTCTGTACATGTACAAAGGGTTAAAGAACAGAGAATGTTTCTGTCACGTACGCGCGAACGTCGGGCTTCATTTTCCAACCTGTGGCTTTGAGATTTATTGATTTACCTAGTTATTTTTGAGTGACCACTTCATCTGTGCTGTTTTTTTTTTTTTTTTTGGATCATAATGAAGTGTGAGTGTGTGTGTGTGTGAGTGTGTATGGAGGTAGTTATTAATGATGAACTATTTGTTGTTAATGCATGTGTTATTGTAAAGCGCCTTGGGGCTTTGCATAGGCGCTTAATAAATGTACTATATTATTTTTGGTGTTTTTGTTTTGTTTTTTTTATTTCCTCTGATGTGAAGCAGTTAATTTCTGCTAGAATATTAGCGATAGATAATTTTATATTGGGAATTAAACTGTAGGATTGAACTGTAGCATTTCTGATTTTTTTTTTTTTTTTCATTATAATTAAGCTATAATTTCAAAAGGTTCGCATTATTGTTTCAAATATTGTCTTGCTATGTTCATTTTGTTATTGGTAAAGATTATTATTTGGAAGGACTACAACAAACTCAGACAAATTTCTGACTAAGAAAACAGTTACAGACATTGGGAAAGGTCGTTATTAAAGGTGCTAAGAGCTCTGACAAAGGATTGGGTTAAAACCCAGTGTAAGTTTGTCTTACAGTAAGAATTTCAAATCACTTCAGACATCACCTAGTCACTGTCTCACTGGCAGTCACGGCACTGACTGCTGTCTGGAACTATTATCTGGGGAAATAGTTCGTATTCGACTAATCAAAAACCTGGAAATCCCGGGCGGAGTGTTTGTACCCCCCTGCAGGAAATAGAACACTCACCAATGTTTGTTACAATTCCACCACGAGATCTGAGAACAGCTGTCACCGGTCCCGTGCATTTTTATGTGTTTTTCTATGTCAATGTGAACAAACACTGAAAACTGAATTTCTACTGAAATTAGACTGGAATTTTCAGCCGTTCGCTTGGTCGAAACAATCTATTGTCAATCCTTGCTGATTGATTGCTTCTAAAGCTCAGGCTGTTTTTCAACACATTCTGGATATCGTGTAGCCTGCAGAACACAGGACGTGTATTGAGAGATGTTTTGTGTGGTGCACTGTGGTCACGCCATCAGATAATTCCCTAAGCTTATGTCAGCTATTCTGAGAAAAAATGGGAACAACTGTTTCATTTTCATCATGTAATATCATACATGTTTGATTTGAAACGGTGATTTTTTTGTTTGTTCGTTTGTTTGGGGGGGGGGGGGTTGTTTGTTTGTTTATAATGTTTGTGTTGGGGTTTAACGACACATCAGCACAATTACGGCTATATTGTGTCAAACACGGTAAGATATGTTTGCACGTCAAGAAGATGAGAGGAAAGAAAGCGGGACAGAAGACAGGAGCAAGGGGGGAGAGAAGAGATGTCTCCCCTGTAATGTCGAGGATGGCACTCCACGGGAGACACCCCACCAATGGCGGCCTTACACTGCCTGCAGGTGGGAGCAGACAACCTACTTATAAAGCCCGAGCCCCGGGGGGGGGGGGGATTCAACAATGAAAAGCATGTTTCAAAAGCAAAACACTATGATGATGTCTCTGCTGCATGTATCACATAATTGTCTACCCCCCTCACCCCCTTTCCCTCTCCAGCTGGGACCGCTCACGCGCCATCAAGTTCATGAGTGGTTACAGCGACTTCCCGCTCAGTCAGATTGAGGCCGAGGTTGACCGCTACATCACCGCCCCTGGCCAGGCCTGCGCCTACAAGATCGGGGAGATCAAGATCAAGAGCATGCGGGCCAGTGCAGAGAGGGCTCTGGGTAGGTACTATGTAAAAGGTTGGGGGAGGGGGGAGTGGAAGGATGTGATATATATACCAGAGAAAGTCACTTCAGACCAAATATAGTTTGCATCCATGGCAACCGAAGAGCTGATGATTTATAAGGCTAATGTTAACTTCAATTACATAAATATAGATCTATGTTTGAGCTGTCAGGTCAGGTCATATTATGGTATGTGATTGTTAACTTTCAGAGTTACAGGATTCGCAGCATCAATACATTTGATTAAGGGCCTTTTTTTTTTTTAAAGTTACAATAAAAGAGTTGGCTGTTCCAGATATCTGTAGTGTTAGTGAACGATTTTCTTACTGCAGAACAAAGGCGGTCGTGTCCACACTTACAACAAGGACTATAAGATTATTTGCAGAATTCTGCAGACACTACGCAAGCTCAGTTTTTTGTTACGCTATCTCCATTTCTGGATTATTTGGAGATGTACATGTCATATGAAAGAGGGACTGTAAATCTACCATTATAATGTAATTATTTCACCGATCACTCGCCCAAACAGGCAGATTTTGAAAATCATTTTGTACTATCTCCTTTGTGTAAAAGCAGATGCTAAACATAAAACATTTATTTTCTCCAAATACGAAAAATGGAGATAGAACAACCGAGAATTGTAGAGGTGAAAGACTGTATGTGTAATGTCTCAATGTCAGTTGGCTACAAGGAATTGTAACTGGTTCAGTATTGAATACACAGAACTAAGGCCTTTGGTTGCTCAGTAAAATGTGCATACAAAGTACTGTTGTACTAAAAAAAAAAAGGCCATCTCTGTGTTGCCATTCAGCAGTAGCGATGTTTTGATCTCACTAGGCAGAAAATCTGGCACTGTGTTCTCCAACCCCACAGGTTCTCTTTTTGACGTGCGCGAGTTCCATGATCAGATTCTCAGGATTGGTTATGTACCCCTGGACATTCTAGAGGAGGTCATCGACGAGTGGGTCAAGTCCAAACTGCACCCGGAGTCCGTGACCTTGGACTACTTTGACAGCCAGACCACGGCTGACAGCTCTGGACATGGCGGTTTAGTGACGTCATACCTACTGCTCTGGTTTTCTATATCTGTGTCTCTTGTACATTTCTGGTTGATGAGGTAACGGTCAAAGGTCAGATTAAGCAACAAATCAATTTTTATTATCGTTATGATGTCACTGCTAGTTAGATAGTTATTGATTTCTTTCCAAGGGATAAACCTGACTTTTTTTTTTCTTCCACTTCATCAAATATTTTCAAACGCCAGTCTAGAAGAGAATAAGCACAGACAGTTCTGTCCTGGGGTCAGTCTAACTGTATACAATGTGACGAGTATAGTCCCCACTGTCTCGTCCTGTTCAGTGTCAGACCCAGTGTATGTGACACCAAGGCCATCACCTCGCTGACCCTCACACAAACACACCCAGCTATGGCAAAGACAGAATGTTAATAAACTTGCAAGAACATAAAGATCAAGATCAAGATCTGTTTTCATCAGACTGACGGGAGATCATGACAGATCCACCTAACTGATATTTTTACATGCGCAGATGGATCAGTATGGCCTTCTACAGTTCTCAGATTTGCTGACCGACCGCTACAAGTCAATGTAAAATCCACTAAACATCTCGCTGGGATCTACGGGTGGTCAGAAAAGTATATTAAATCAGGAGCTAAAATACAGACAGGCATTTGGGAAAACTCAAGAGAAAGCTGAACATTTCCTTTGTTGATGAGATTAGATCAAAATAATGACATGCATCTGATTTTAAACTGTATGACATGAAGAAAGAAAATGACGATTAATTGTACTGACCATTGCCACATGACATATGGGTTGTTTTTCTTTGTGGGACAAGACAAACAAACAAAAGTTATCGTTAGGGGATTTGGGACAACAGCTTCTGCGATACATGTACTCTACAGAGAGGTGAAAATGATAATGTACACTTTTTTCTCCAACATTTTGCTGGATTGCTGGCATTCCGTACATGTTTGTGTAGTGCCTGGCTAGAAAGTTAACTGACATGACGAAGGGAAAAATTGTCTGTGGTGTGTGACAGTATCCTAAGTATCCAGCCCAGCTTTGGGCTTCTCTCCTCTCTTTCAGATCACCCAGTGTATTACTGTAATTCTTGGCCCTTTCCTTCATGTCACTCAAACTTCTTCACATCAGCTGAGATCTAAATCTTTACTTTATGCACATGGGAATTCATTCATGAAATTGACCTGTATGAAAACTGAATAATTGTTTTTCTTTCAGCAGAAGTTTTCTCCACTTTAGTTTTCCCAACAAGATTAGAATAATTCTGAATTGCCTGCAACCTCACAGAGTTAATACCATGTAAATGTACTACTGTTTGTAAGAGGTTAATGCTACAGGCTTCATCTCTGTTCTTATTTGAAGGGTTTTGGGGGCAAATTGGCAAAATGAGACATATCCAAAATCGCCGTTTAAAGAAAAATGACCATAATAATTTATCATTAAGTTCTGGAATTTTCAGGAGACTTTCGGGAAGGATAAGTCTCGTTTGGTGAAAAGGAAAGTCCTTACCATATAGCACGACAATGTATCATCATTCCCAGTATTGAGGGGGACAACTCAAAATGTTCAAAAATGGCGTTTGTGGCATGTTGCCCTGAAACCCTTAAATTATTGTTGATGTATTTTATTTCCTTCCCTCGCCACACATTTGTTACACATTGCCTGGCTCATCACTTGACTCTTTCTCCCGATTTCTTTGAGTTTTAATCTGTTTCTCCTCAATGCTCTTGTTGGGGTTCGGTTACCCTCATTTACATGTACGTAGGCTGGCAATTTACAAGACATACATCATATGTATGTACATAACTGGTTTGGCTACGTGACCTATGACTTTCTCTTTCTTTGCCCACAAGACTGTGATCTTATAGCATTGTTGTTCAGACCTAACTCCACATGTGTACAATATCTCTGCGTCTACTTTTTCTTTGACTCTTACGTGCATTATGGTGAAACTTCTGATCTGAGACACATGTACATCGATTTCTGTTGGTGGCTCCAGCAATAACTAGACACATCTGACCAGGAGAGGCAAAACATCAGTGTGGATCTGACCTCTTTGCCTTTATAATACACGTGTAGATGTACAAGATTGTGAAAGGGGTAAACAATATCATAGAAATGCTGGCAAAAGAAAAAAAAAAGAAGGAAAGAGCGAGAGGAAAAAAGGGGGCTTTAAAAAAATAATTTGGATATGATTTTTTTTTTCCCCCAGTTTTGTTTTTCAACAGATTCAGATAATGCAGCAATGTGCATTTAAAAAAGAAAAAAAAAACTCTAACTACAATTTACCAAGTTTTTTTTTTTTTTTGGACAGTGACAGTGATGTCAGACAACATTGATTGTGTCACCCATTGTCAGTGACAATGTCAGTGTCACTTTGTGTGGCAGTCAGGGAAGTTTTCAAGTGCTGGTATGATCAAATCATGTCCACACACGGTCGAGACAAGATGTTGATCATGGTGTTGTTCTCATTCTTACCTTGCCTGTTATGTAAATCTCGTTCAGGAACATGTCAGTATTTCTAACCTCGATTGTTCATAACGTCTGTCTGTGTGCAAGGTAAGTATTTGAGATAACAGACTGGTCCAGTGAACATAGCTAGACAACCTGTGATCTTGTTTATTATCATTGTATTTTGTATTCTTTAACCCTGGGAGTGTCAAAAGAAATGCAATGACATGAAAATTTCTATGACCGCATTAATGCATGGTGAAGAGACAACAGTTTAAGCCTATAGAATAGTTGGAATGAATACATATTAACCTACAGATATGCTGGATGGAAATCAGTTAAAAAGCAAAGTAAAGATAACCAAACCATTGATCGCATCGGCCCGTCGACACTTCTAGGGTTAATCAACCACAAATGTTTGTAGCTGTGTAATTCTGGAGAAAGAGATCACAATCAAGATGTCCACTGCTTGTAATCAGTGTTCCTGATGGTTATAATCTTATGATGATTTAGATGAGAGCTGGTTATTATTTCATAACATGTTGTAATGTTGGTATGTCTGTGTGTACACGTTGCACACACACTACATTATGTAACAAACAATCACTGTATGCATAGTTCTGTATTATGGGCTGTGGGTTATTCTGAGATGGGTTTACAGAAATGGGTTGGGTGTCCTAAACCTGCGTATAGTAAAATAATAAGTGTAAGTAAAAACTGTCATTAGGGAAAAAAATGTCACAAAAATGTTTCAATATCCACTCCTCAGTCTGGTCTGAGCAACATGAGTGTGGAAGAACTACTCAGGCACAAAGTTATGGTCAAGACAATTGTCCAGTTTTGCAAAGTTGAAATGATTGCACCAGGTCGGTGTGTGGCTAGTGCTAGTAGGCTTTATTCTATTGATCACAGTGGGACAGAGGGGAACGGAAGGGAAATAATAATCAATCAGCTGATGACAGTACTGTAAACTATCTCATACTGTTTATTTGTGTGGACTTGCCATTATGAACTAACTAATCTTTGACCTAGTAATACTTTACTCAAGTCTTCTTATTGTATCATTATTATTATTATTATTTTTGTTGTTGTTATTTTCACTTTGGTGTGGAAGAGCGTGGTGGGGTGACAGTGACTTTTACTTCTTTTGTCCCTCAGTTTTGAAAACTTGGCTATTGGCAGGGCAGCAAATTCAGCTGAGTAAGTTACAACTATCGTCTTCTCTTACATAGGGCCTTGTCTTACATCAGGCCTTGTCTTATATAAGGCCTTGCTCGACACATTTGCTGCATGAGTGCACTTGTGACTAAGTCGTGGATTAAACCACTCAATCAGCGTTTGTTAGGATTTCTGCAGCCCGTGGCAGTTCTTGGATCTTTTTTTCACTTTTGTGCCAGAATTAGATCCAACAAAAAGCTGAGCTGTTCACAACGCGAGATATCATCTCCACCAAGCTGATGAGGTGGAGAAAAGTTTGGACGTCAAGTGCTGTAGACAAACATACTCTCTCTGTAACATTGGTTTGGTTTGGTTTAGGATTAGAGAAGCATATGGAGGCTGTAACTAGCGTTACTAAAAGTGTACTGATTGGTATATTTATATAGTCTATCCCCGGACCTACGACTGGTTACATCTTCCTAAAGTGGAGTCCTTAGGGCTACTTTCTTAAGCTCAAACATATTGTATTAAGTTCTATGGTAAGCGTAAACATATACAGAGGCAGTCCCTTTATCCGGCTATCTCCAGTACACGTATTGTCTTAAAATGTGCATTTATGTTAATTTGTTTCCAATTGTTTTCATCAAGAAAAGTAGGAAAATATTTAACCTCCATACTTCTGTATTTCATTATTATTATTATTATTATTTTAAACTTTTAAAATATGTTTGCAAAGTGCAACCGAGATACCTGTTAAAAAAAAAAAAAAAAAGATTTTACAAAAAAAGAGAAAAGGTTGAAAAGTCCCAGCAGGAATCAGCCCAGGATATAGAACATTACAGCCAGGAATGTCTGTCGTCCTGCTCAAGTTTGACATCCTTCATATTGTATGTGATAATATTGACAAAATTTACCTCACAAAACATTTGCCTCTGGTCCCTTTATATATTTAGGTTGTGTAAGGAAGACTTTGTTGTAATCAATTGGAGATGAATGGAGAGAGAGAGAGAGAGAGAGAGAGAAAGAAAGGAGGAGAGAGGAAGAGAGAGAGGGAGGGAAAGAGAGATGACAAAGATGCAACTTCTACCAATTCCATGTATAGACTCATATATTGTACATTTTTCTGTATTTTTTACCAATTTCTCCTGTTGTTTATTTCTGCCACCTTATGCTAATTTCTTCCTCCTTTGCCACTGATATACTGTACATACGTATAGAACAATTCTGTTATTTTATGGGTGAGGGTGATCCGTACAACACCAGCTGTGGGGCTTACTACATCATTGTGCTATAAACATGTATTAACTACACATTGTATGTGTGATGTATGGGATGCAATCTGAAGATGTAATCTGTTGGCAGGATGTGTCTGTGAGATTGTGAGAGCTTTCCTCTTGACAGGCAGAATGCAGAATGTAACTGAACTTCACATGTAAATGGCTTTGTTCTAACTCCTTCACCTGACTTTCTCTCCTGGATCTCTGTGTGGTCTCAGCCATTGCTCACGGAGGGATGAATGAAAGTGAGAGTGAAACATCACAGCTGTGGTTGATTTTTGTCTGTGTTCTTACTTTGTGATTACCTAGTCCTAGTAATATTAATAACAACCCGTGGCTGAGTGTATATGTACGAGAAATAATAATCGTGTTTAGTCCATATGTTGTTAGATGTTTTACATCCATACATGTAGATGTGATTTGTTGCCAATGTCCAGTGATAATGCTAGAGATGGGGAAATGTTATAATGGCAAGATGCTAGTGTCAGTTCCCAGACAGTGTCATGTTAAGTTCATGTATATACATGTAAATGTAATTTCTTGAGACCATGTACAGCACATGGTCCTACTCCTAGCTGGGATTTTGTCTCTGCTACTTCATGGTGACAGTAAACAAATTCCTCACCTGACATCAGGAACACTCAACTAGAATAACTCAAATGTTCATCAACCACTTTCTGATTGCAGTGATCACATTAATATGCATGCACTCAGTTCTGAAATTTACATGGGTCAAATCTCTAGGAATTTCTCTGTTCTCTGACTTCTCAGACAAACATCAATTTGACCTTTGAATTAAACTTTAAGTAAGCACACCACATACAGGTCTACCTGTTACCTGCCTCCACTTGTCTGTCATCATTTGTTATTATTTGCAAAACTGAACATTTCTGAGTGTTATTTCCATCTTTTATCAACTCAGTACACCAATACAAATTGAAAGTACATGTAAATGTCTATTTTATTGAGAGGGATGGACATACAGTGTGTATTTTGATTTGATAAAGATCACATTCACAGGAAAACATTTTGCTTTGGTTACAATAGCTGTACATACATGTATCTCCTCTCCTATGTAAAGCCTTTCACTACTACTAGATTACTATTTATCCACAACATTTTCAGTCACAATTGAGTAAGTTAGAACCGTGGAAACTGTTTACAGTGTAGATGTAAGGCTAAGGTGGATTGCCGGATATAACTTACAAGTCAAGTAATTTCTAAGTCTGCAGAACCCAAATGAGGACTCCAGTGGAAAAAAAAAAAAAAAAACATACATGTACAATGTACGCAAGTCACATTTTTGTGAAAAATTAGTTTTTTTTTAGTTATTGCCTTGATGACGTTAAAAAGCACACTGCTAAGATGATTAGTTAACCAGAACAATAAATCGGGAAAACCAGTTAAGTTCTGCTGAAAAGAGTTTTTAATAGGGCATAAGTGAAAAACTATAGACTTCTAAACTGTAATTTCTGCTTTTATCCCTTTGCAGAAAATGTGACTTATCTGGTTTTTCCATTGGAGTCTTCGAATGTATAATTGTAATATGTGTGTCTATCATTATGTCTGTCTGTCTGTGTTACCTGGCAATGTGAAAAAAAGAAGACGACCTGTATGATGTATACTTTCTTAGATGTTCATTTCATATTAGGTGTTATGGACATTATGAGGAGCGGAAAAAAAGAAAAGAAAAAAAAGATCATTATGCTCAGACTGTGTTTTCTGTATTTCATTTTTCTTCTGTACATGCACTTTACTTTGAAATCATTTCCTAACTTGCCTCTTTCCCTCCCAATATATATATATACTAGAGTATCAACGACAAGTGGATGAAAATTAACATACGTGTATTTAGGCCATGCACTTACAGTGCCAAGACAGACTGTATATTATATAAAGACTTTTAAGGCAAGACAGAGGAGAGGAAAAAAAAAAAAAGGCAGATGATCAGCATCTCTTATTGGTACCATCACTGACTCTTGATGGCATGAGAACCCATAAAGTCTGCAGACAATAACTATCAATATCGCTGACCTCAGCGGCGGACAGATGAGGGTGTCCACCTGTCAGTCACATTCAGTCCAACCATACACGAAGACCAAGCTGTTAGTGTTACAATAATTACGTCAAAGTTTCTGCATTCATTTATTGAGGTATTACAGTAAAAAAAACCACAAATCTGTCAGATCATAATTATCATAATATAGTCTATACTGTACATGTAACCGTTTGATTTCAGTTTGTTCTCTGTTCACATTAGCCACAGGTCTGATAAAATATACAGCTATAACCACAAATAATAACTTAACTAATGACAAACTACATCAAACGTTCCAGACATCAGGGAGCATCTGCTAGACAGTGAGAACAAACACAGCTCATTCTGTGCTAACAGTCAATGGAGAACCACAGGGCTAATAACAGATCACTTATAACAGATAATAAAATGTCAAGAATCTACCAAGTACCATCTGATGTTGTAAAGAACAAATTAAAAAAAAAAAAACACACACACACACTATCCCTCATACAGCAAATCCTAGCCTGGATATTTATGTGCAAGATGCTGTCATTAAAAAAAAAAAAAAAAAGCAGTTATACAGCAAATGGGGAATCGATAATTACAAAAACTACAATGGAAAGCCCAGAAAACAAATGTAACTGTCTACAAATTCTCATACTATAAATGTTTTAGTTTTTCACTGACACCCCCCTCCCAACCCTTCTGCTACACACTCAGAGAGAGAGACTTACAAACTGTGTGTGTTTTCACTATGAAGACACGGACAGACACCGGGGGTGGGTGGGTGGGTGATATTTAAGGCAGTGATCAACACAGGACAGATAGGGGCTTGTACTGTTGACTTACCAAATGTCTTGGGGCTAGGAAAAACGAGTCGGAAATCACACCAGGCGACTGTGTGTTACCACTGGTTTTAAATATTTTCCGATTCAGATACCAATTTTTTTTTTTTTTTTTCAGGGTAGAAAAGGTTGAATTTTTTAGTTTTCTGAAAAACAAAAATTTTTACTATCCCGTAACTTAAAGTCTGGCGAAACTTCCGACTCGCTCACCCTGGGTGCAAGACATAATTTAATACATGTATCTACAGGTTACATTATCTACAGGTTAGGCTGTATCATGGAACCACAGGAGGACAATGACTTTGTTCAATTTTTATGACGAGATCTCAAGGTATATTCGCATATACTATACACCACCCCTCCCTCAAGGTCTCAACTATTGCAATATACACAAATATTCCAGCACAACCAGGGGGTACAGACTGTAGGG
>JBCAUA010036800.1:10000-12092 GCA_038406235.1 Peronia verruculata | reverse complement strand
GAGCGGGAGAGAGAGAGAGAGAGAGAGAGAGAGAGAGAGAGAGAGAGAGAGAGAGAAAGAGAGAGAGATTTTAGACAAACGAGCTGGCAGTTACACGTGCAGCCAAAGAGACAAGCAATCATCGAAGACACGGACAGACAGACATAATGTACAGAGAGAAAGACACATATAAATGACGCAAAATGACGACTGAAAAAAAAAAGGGGGGGGGGGGAAGAGAGAGAGAGAGAGAAGAATGAATGACGTGAGGGAAAAAAAAAAACAACATCTCCCTCAAAGCAAGTTTCTATGTTACCTTCTCTTTATCTTTTGCCAAATTGTGAACGTATATGACTCAAGATGCAAAGAAAACAAATTGTTATAATCTCTTCAAAATGTTGAGAGTGATAATGTAAATAACGGACTGAGATCACGTTCTTCTGTCAGTCTCACGCAGAACATGGCCCCGACGAGAAAGTAAAAACATATCTAATACTAGTAATAGTAAAATAAAATGCAAAGTCGACAGTAGGTAATAACAGTATCATTTAATGTTCTAGTCCTTGGGACTGAAAGCATTCGGACGTTGGATTTTTATTCAGGGCTTACACAAGTAAGTGCAAGCAGACATAAATGAATCTGCAAGCCAAATTCCTGACCGCAAACAGGGGGATGAAAATGTCAGCTTGCCTGTAAGCGATGTTTCTGGTAAACTTAAAGATACAACACCACGATGAAGTTTACATCTCTAGAGTTACTAAGGCTGGGTGACTGATTGGCATTGTAATGTACAAAAGGAATCACTATGAGAGAGACGACATAGAAAGAGAATGCATGAATGAATAAAAGATCGATGCTTTTGTTTGTTTGTGTTGGGGTTTAACGACACATCAGCATGATTACAGCCAGGCTCTGATAAACACGGTAAGATACGTTTACAGATCAAGAAGAAGGGAGGAAAGAAAACGGGACAGAAGACAGGAGCAAGGAGAGAGAGAAAAAAGATGTCTTCCCTGGAATGTCGAGGATGGCACTCCATGGGAGACACCCCACCGATGGCGGGCGTATACCACCTGCAGGTGGGAGCAGAGAAGCTACTTGTAGACCCACGGGGGTGAATAAATGAACAAACGAATCAAAAAATGAATGAATGAATGGATGGGGCAGAAGGGAAGGAAGGAGGTAATGAGAAACAAAAAAAACGGAAGGAAGAGGGAGGAGAGAACAACGGACGGAGGAGGATATATTATAAAAGATGTGCATCCGGACACTGGAAAGTGTACTATGCTGTGCTGGCGAGAATAGTGTGAGTAGGAGATCATGGACATAAGAACCGCTATCGACAGAACGAACAGGAAGAGATAGTAACGTCTCACAGATCAACAGCACACAAATAATGACGACTCACCTCTCAGGTTATTTGTTGAGACAACAAACACAGGATAACCCATTGCCCAGCGGATCCCTGAATGAACACCTAAATTTTTCACGTGACAGACGACTTGTGATGACAGGACAGCACTCAGCTCTCACCTCTGTCAATTATTTACTCAAGTGTCTGCCCGACCGACCTCCTTATTGGCTAATCTAATGTGAAGGGCAGAGGGCAGTCCTCCTTCTTCCTTTTTCCTTCTTTTGAAACAGCAATGACGGGCCACTGACAGCAAACATAGCGCGGGGACGGCGTATCCTTGTGTCGTCTCCCTGGCTTTGCGCACGGAACTGTTACCAACTTAACACAGGACGCACACACACATTTAAACAAACACAATTAACAGTGTCGGTTACATTAATGTATTGAGTCTCTGGTCATAAAAATAAAAGATTACGCCAACCCCCGGATCACCTGTTACTTTGTCATTTGCCCAACATTATTCCTCTGACTACATTTGCTATACTTTATCATAGTACAGGTCAATCGGAGCCCCCAACGAAAAATAAAAAAAACAACAACACGACAATAAGTTCAGTAAATGAATATAAAAACCGTCAATAATTTATCTTTCCATACTTAAAAGATTACATCATCATATATAACCACAGACATCAGTAGCATGATATGGGCGCCAACTTGACAAAGCCAGTCTCAGTACCTTTGCGTTTGATTTGTAAA
>JBCAUA010036800.1:0-7500 GCA_038406235.1 Peronia verruculata | reverse complement strand
TCCTGAGCTCTGATGTTAGAATATTTGACCTCTAGGTCTTATGCCCCTTTTACAATTTCTACAAAGGTATTGTTTCAAGAAGCCTGGAAATTGGGACGAACAGGTTCTCAATGAGATAAAGAAACAAGTTTTCATCTTAGAAGATTTATCATGGTTGAGGGAAATGGCCATTCCCAGATGTTTCCCCCCCCCCCCCACATGGAGTGGAAGCAGAGAAGTTAAACTTCACTACTTCTGTGATAGTTCTTTAAGAGCTTATAGTACAGTGGTCTATCTCAAGGTGATAGACCGAGATGGTGCGCCCACCACTACTTTGGTAATGTCAAAAGCTCGGTGACTGCCAAGACTAGAATTGCTTGAAGTGCTACAGCGGATTCCTAATGAGCTAGCTCGTTGGAAGATGTTTGCCTGCAACCACGTTGTTCAAATCCAAGAGCTTACAGCGCCAGAATCTTGACATCATTGCTCGGGTAAAGAAACCCCAGTCGACTGCTTGAGCAGAGGTTTGTCAGCAGCAGATTTATTGCACAATTCTTTGTGGTTTGAAGGTCTATCATGATTGAGACTTCCCACGAAGGAAAGAGATAGAAAGGTCAGTGTTATCGAGAACCTGACGTATAAACAAATAACGGAAGTCAAGGTGTGTTTGACCAAAACTGGTGATGTCTTGGATATCAAACGGTGGGGAGATTTCTCCAAAGCAGTTAGAACAATAGCCTGGATTCTCAGATTCACGAAGAATGCAAGGAAGAAGGATTCCTTGAGTAAATCAGTTGATCTTTCATTTGAAGAAATTTACTTTGCGTACTTGACGCTGCTGATGTATATATAGTGTCTGCATTTTGCTGATGAGATAGAACGTCCCTCAATGAAGAATATTGTAAAAAAAAAGATTCACCCCTATACGTTTGCTCGTATATAAATCATCTAATTGTTACAAAAAGTGCATTCTTTTTTTTTTTTTTAATTCTTAATCTGCAAACCAAGTATCGTTGCATTCTTTTATTCATTTTCTCCCCCCCCCCCCCCTTTTTTTTTCTGTGCCTGGCCTGATTGCGCGATCACGATATACATCCACCGTTTCCCCGTCCTTCTCTCTCTTTCACCACCAAGTGTCTTCCTATACCATTTTACTGCACCTATAGTGCAGTGTTTCCCCGAATTATAAACAATTTGGCCCCAGATTACACAATGATTACTCACATCGTAAGTCGAGGCTGGCAGTACTTCAGTACGAATAGGCCTGACCAAATTAAAGTCAGAAGCAACAATAAAATTTTCCACTCTCTCACCCACATCAGTTGTCGCTGTGTGTTCAACTTTCAGGAGCAAGAATGCATTGTCCAGTAAGGTGACAATTATTATGTCTAGCTCATGGGTGGTTATATTGTCACTCAGTAATCTATCAGATTTCAGGGTCCTGGAAGCCTCAGCTTTTTAATATCTGATTGCAAAGCATCCCTCTCAAAATAAAGTTCACAACTGTATCACAGCATGGACTTATTGGATACAAAAAAGGAAGAAATAGCATTGCGTGACGTGGTGGCCAGGAATAGCCGTATAGCGTGACAACATGGAAATACTCTTGTGGCTGGAGAACATTAGAAGTCATAATCCACCATTTCTTTCTTTCTTTCTTTCTTTCTTTCTTTCTTTCTTTCTTTCTTTCTTTCTTCCTTTCTTTCTTTCTTTCTTTCCTTTCTTTCTTTCTTTCTTTCTTTCTTTACTTATTTGTAAGCCTGGCCAACCACTGTCAGTCATATTTTCTTTTCATTATTATTTTTTTTTTTTTTCGTTATGAATACAGAGAATTATTTTGGTACTAAAAAGAAAGGTTTGGGTCGATGGGATTTCCCGAGATATTGGTAAACTCTATATGCTATCAGTCTGTCACTCACCGTGGAGAGTTTTAGCAATAAATTTCCTTCCCACCATAATAGGGTCAAGGCAAAAAAATGAGGCAAATTTACCGCCTCGGGGCAAGGCCAAAGTTATGGATTTATGGAATTTCCCGGAATATTGCTGAGCTCTATTGCGAACGATAAAATCCAGTCTAACACTTCGTCCATTTCTGTACTCTCATGTGCAATCCTAAGCCTAAATCTGATCCACTCAGACGGCCTATGCATGCTGGAAATACAATGAAACGCTCTACAAATTTGGGTCGGTACATATCAAAATTTGTTCAAGATGTGTATTCTCCCAAATCGTTGGCACAGTCCCACAAGAAATTACCACAGACGCTAAAAAAATCACTGTCTTATCTTACAGCAATGCTTCTAAATGCGAAAATCCTCCGATGAAATCTTGTGAGGTAGATATTAATTATGTCCTACATCTGGTACTTGTATGCGGATATGTAGACTCTCTATGTGTTTGAGAGTTAAAGGATTCATAAATTCTTAATATTCAAATTTTTTTGGCAAGGTCATATGATTGATTACTACGAAAATGACAGAAATGCAGAGCGACAGCCTTTATTCACTGAAAATCTGGATATGTAAAAATCCTTGGATTAGATTCTATGACTTGTACAAGAGTGTGTGTGTGTGTGTGTATGTGTGTGTGTGTGAGAGAGAGAGAGAGTGAGTGAGTGAGTGAATGGTGTGTCTGTGAATCAGTATGTGCGTCTGTCGATGTATATAATATGTCTATGTGTGTCAGGATGTTTTTGCCTGTGTGTGTGTGTATGTGTGTGTCCACGAGTAAGTGCACACGAGTGGGAGAGTGTTTATGAAGATGCTTGTGTGTCTGTGTGTCCGTATGTGTTTGATATGTATGTAGTCATGTGTATATGTGGCGTGGGTGAATGCATATGTGTATGTGTGCGCACGCTCTCAATCCGCCTCTCTGAAAATATAAGACATTTCCTGAGAAGGTTTTAGGGAGAGGGGTGGGACAGGAATTACACAGGCAGGAAGGGGACAGGAGGGAGTGATGAGAAGAATTTCGGGTGAGCCTAGCCCAGGGGTGAGCAAAATGGAAGCTGGTGTCCCTCAGACATCTCCAGGGACGTGGCAGATGCACAGTCTGGAGCACTGAGGGCGGAGATGAGGATCTCCGGGAAGCAGCGATTTGAAATGAAAAAGTCCGGGACCCGGTGATCGGTGGATTGGGGGACGGGGTGTGGTGGTGGGGGGGGGGGGGGAGTTTGTTACTGGGAATCAGTGAGAATCGTGTGTCCTGAGGTGAGTGCTAGCTGTATGATTTTATATACTGCCATCCTCTTCAATGGGACAGTTTATTATAAATCATCTCGTCCTTCGTCCGTGTTCTACCCCCGGGAATGATGGTAATATGTGTTATTTGGTTAAGAAATGGCTAAACGGAACTAAATAAAAAATTTTAAAAAATCCGATATCTTGCGTTTGTTTGTTTATTTGTTTGTTCGTTCTTTGTTTTGTTTCCTCTAGATGGCAAAGCGAGAGAATAGTTACCAGCGGTATTAAGATCGGTGCAGGTGTAAAAGGAGAAGAATGCAGGAGTAAAAGGCCAGAATCAATTTTGCAGAGCCTTTCATAATGTGTCCTTAATTTAATTGTACGACCGCTATATCTGCATCAGATTTTGACTTGAGATCTCATAGACAGGGCACAGACATGAACATACTGCTATGCTGGACTCATTCGCGACTGTTGACCGTGTATTGATGTCGTTCTAGGCTTACCGAACTCCAACGTTGCCCCAGGATAAGACTATCCATTTGCTAAGGAAATTGTGAGGAACTTTGACGGGCTCAGCTAAAATGTGACCAACTCTGTAACTAATGTCACAGATGCGTGGCAACATTTCGCATCATCTTCACCCTTCACTTATCCCTTAAGCGTGCTGCTCCTTGAGGCGCCACAAATGATTTCTTCACCAAACGTCTCCATTCCCCCCCCCCCCCTCCCGTTCCCTGCTCTTCTCAGGGTGTCTCGCAGTTTTAGGTCTGTCCATTCTCTGATGTTGTCATCCCATTCCTCCCTTTGTCTACCTCTTCTTGACTATGCCCATCATGATCGTCTTGCCAAGGCTTGATGAACGTGTGACGTGTCCATACCAGTTTAGCTTCCATTGTTTCACTAATGTAAGGAGGTCTGTGTATGGTGGAACTGCATTTTGGACTAGATTTTTTTTACATCCTCGTAATTGATGGGATCATTATCGTGATTTCACACAGAGAATGCCAAATCAGCGGCATTTCTTATCGCCCTCTACAGGTTTCAAGCCACGGGCAAAATAACGAGGACTAACTCGATCTTAGACAAATTATGAACGTTTTCGTCGTTCGACAGAACCGTCATTTTCCGATCAAGTTTAAGCTGTTACTTCCTAACTGCGTAAATATTGGACATGTATATCAATGTGTGAACTCCCACCTGCAATCATTTTTGCCATAAAAAAATCAAGATGACACTCAATGGTTTCGAAATCTGCAGAACCATTGATAGTTTTGTTTTGAATTTTTTTTTTTTTTACAAAGATACTTCAATACCCCGAGAGTGTGTCAGCAATAAAGCGTTACTGATTATCATTAATTGTCAGATTTTCCTGTCAAGTTTTTTAGCCTCTAACGTTTGTGTTCTTAGTTTCATACAATGCTTATAAAAAGAAATTTAAAAATGCCTCTGCCAGCGGTCACGAAATTTATTTCCACGATTTTTGGGTAACAGTCGCATCTTCACAAAATGTTATTGATCATCACCAATAGTGAGATGTCCTGTTTCCAAAAGACGATCGTGATAAATTTTTGCGTGGATGGATGGATGGATGGATGGATGGATGGATGGATGGATGGATAGAGGAATGAATGAATGGGTGAGTGGATGCGTGGATTGGAAAGAGGGAGAAAGAAAATAAGAGAAAGGCAGCGAGATATGTATAGGGAGAGAGAGAAAGAGAGAGATGTCGCAAAATATTTTTTAAAAAAAGAGAGAGAGAGAGAAAGAGACTGTTAAGACACCAAGAGTTATTGAGAGAGTGAGAGGGAAGAAAAAATAATTGAAAAACAGAAAAAAGATAGTTTCATAATGGAATTACAGAGAGAGGGAGAGAGAGAGAGAGAGAGAGAGATAAAAGGCTTTTAAGAGAAAAATAAAACGAATATGGACAGAAATGGACAACTTGCATTAAACGGTACAGACAGGCAGAAGAACAGACAGACAGTATGGCATAACGCTGGACAGAAGGAAGGGGGCATAAAAGACAGATAAGCGGACAGACAGGGCCAAAGTATGACAAAGAGGCAGGCGAAACCAGACGAGATAAACCGAAAAAAAAAGCACTTTATTCAGACTTTAGATAGAAATATGGTGAAGAAAGAAATGCACCCTTTGCCATCAAAATATCCAGGACAGAGAACCTTTCAAATTTCAAGTTTGAAATCAAATATAAATTGATTTTCCTCAGGAGGAAAAGGAAACTTATTCACTGGAAACATTTGGTTTTGATGTGTTTTCACTGCAAGTTCCGTTATCTGACCGAGTTACTATCAAATGAATTATTCCTTGAGATCTCAACATTTCAAAAGCTTGGCTTTATTGAGAACAGCGACATCATTGAATGTTCAGAAATGAACTTATTTTGCCGAAGATTCGATATCAAAAGCTGTTATTATTTGTAATGTGATGGCTGCCTTTTAAAGGGACCCATTTGCCCTATTGAAGTTTTTTTTTTTCTTTGACAATTTTTTTTAAAATTTGATAAGTAACAGGGATATCCTACTTTTCCTCACTGGTTACGGCGATGAAAACATAGAAGAGAGAATGACACGAGAGAATCTACAAAAGAAGGAGGAGATGAAAATTTTAATAGAAAGTATAGAAGAAGAGCCACATATTAATCAGTTATCCCATCACCAGGGAAAAAAATGACCGGATACAGGGGTAAGGCTTTTTGATCGAAAGAGATTGAAGAAAGAAATACTTAGAAAGGTAGATTACGGAAATGGCAATCAAAGAGTTAGAAAGAAAGAGATGGGCGATGTGAATGGTAAAGTGAATCAATATTTTACTTTTCTTCACTGAAAGGGATACCTATAATTTAATGAGTTAATTTATTTATTTTTTTTAGGAAAGAAAATACGGATGCCTTCTACAACCAATCTACAATCTTTCAGTTCATCTTGAGTACAAGCTTACATCATTAAATTTGTGTTAGAAGATTCACTTAAGATGGAACCTTTGAGCCGAGCCATCTGTATTTCCTGAGCGACTTTCATTCTAAGAGTGATTGGCATATTTTGATGACTGAAACCCATAATGATAATATATAGTTTTCTCTGTTCGTTTCTCTTTTCTCTTTCATTCCTATTTTCTTTCTTTCTTTCTTTCTTTCTTTCTCTCTTTCTTTCTTTCTTCCATTCCCTTTTGCTTTCGTTCGTATTATAATGCGACTGATTACATCATCTGTGAACTTTGTTTCCCCTTCATGACGGATAGGCTTTATCGTCTCTATTCTATAATTCCAAAGGCTGGAATTCTTGAAGACATCGTGTAGAAATCAGCTGTCTTACATTTTGTAGATGATCTAGTATTGGCACACAGGACTCACAAAAAGCTTACATTAATAAAAATACAGAAGCTGTTATGCTATTCTTATATTATGTTGTAGGCTGTTGCTGTCGTTGTTGTTATTGTCAGTGATAAATTAATGATGATGATGATGATGATGATGGTGCCGTGGTTGTATTTGCTATACTTTGCTGCATGCAAAGTTGGGCCATAAAAAAAAAAGAACAAAGACTTTTTAAAATAAACCATTACACTGGCACGCTGTGGACAAACCCTTTTGGTAAGTGACAGAGAAGATTTACAAGAGGAGAATAGAAGAACATAATACTGCGTCTAAAAATGAACATCCGAGTTGTTAGACCTACTCCGTGTGCAAGGAACTCGACAGAGAGCAGCTACACCTTTCCTTTTTACCTCTGAGAGAAAATGATAACGTGCTCTGGTGGCAATCAATTTAAAACCATCATAAATCTGATCCCTTGTAATCTCTGGACTTAAAGATTACGATGTGAGAGACAGTAGTTAACCGTTAGTCTATTTGATACGGCAGGTCCGTTGTCATCGTCATTTTACATCAAATTCTTGACAGCTCCGATAAAGTCTGTTAGCTCTAGTTGATTAAATGTGTCTTAAAAAAACTGAGCAACAAATCGGGTTAAGAACAAATTAAATGGGTTCCAATAAATGCTGAAGATAATAAAAGCGCTAAATTTTGTAGCCCGCCTGGTTCATTGTCATGTCAGGAATTGAAAATTATAATTACTAGCGTCATTTTAATTATCACCAGTCTTCAAATAATTATCAGTATTATTCCAAAGTCTCTTCTGTTTTGTAGAAGATATTCCGTATTGCTGTTGTGACCTTCCCAGGGTTGCTAGGCAGTGACAGCTTATTGTTGTTATTGGTGATAGTTTTTGTGGTGATGGGGATGTCGGTGTTGTATTGTTGCTGTTGTTGCTGTTGTTGTGTTGTTGTTGTTGTTGTTGTATTATTGCTGTCTTAATTG
>JBCAUA010036778.1:0-12095 GCA_038406235.1 Peronia verruculata | reverse complement strand
CACATGACCTAGGAAACATCGCTCACATGTGGCTTTGTTTATATGATGTGACAAGTTTGAGAGCTCATCATTCGTCCGGATTTGTCTGCCATGCGCAGAGCAAGTAAACAAAGCCACATGTGAGCGATGTTCACTAGGTCATGTGATTCTGATTAAAATACCTAATTCGTCAGATGAAAAATATACCACACTACCCAGGGTAGACTAGGTGTTTCAAGCAGTGACGTCAGGATTTGGAAAGCTATAATGTATGAAGAACCAGGATTGACAGCGGCATTATTACACCATCTAGATCTGTCTCGTTTAGTCTATGTTTTTTTTAGATCTGATTGCAATTCTTACAAGTGACAACCGACATAGCTTGTGGGAGTACCAATACTTAGCATGGCCTTAGTAACCGAGAAAGGTGACTTCAACGTTGAAGACATGGCAGACCAACAAAGGAAGGTCCTGGCTCTGAATGGGTTAAAGAAAGGATACATATTTATTAAATTTTAGTCCGAGAAAGTGAATGTCTGCACAAAGCGTATCGAATTCTGTTAGTGCAGACCTGGAAGTGCAATGCAATAATCAGAATTAGAATACATAATTTGTTTCGGTGTATGCGTGACGCTGTTCAATTATATATTTATTAGCTATCATGAATTCGGTTTATGTTACACTATTGTAAATGAAATAATTTCGAGTGTGATAACAATTAGTTTCTTATTTTTATTAATGCATGTGTCGTACAGTCTAACTGGATTGTTGGTTAGTCATCCTTTCGTTGAATGTATGTGATAATAGGCACATTCACCTGTATTTATCAGAAGTATTGATCATTTTCAGTATCCTTCGCCCACTTTTTTTTTTATGGGCCGGGCATGTAAAAAGATTTGACCTCATGCATATTCTTGCTTAATGAAATGATACTATCGGCTGCTATATGAATAACAAACCGCATGGCTAATAGTTTTATTGTCATTTTTTTGCCGTGGCTATACTCCGGTCCCGGACTGACACTACAGTATACCAAATAATAAAACGATTCCGCTGGCTTAACCTTCCCCCAAGAGATCTACTGAAATTTGAATCAAAATCAGGCTTTTGTCACGATCTTTGGACCGACAATAATCTTTTAATCAAGGGTGTCAAGAAGATGACATTGAACTTAACTGCAGCGTTTCGAAGTAGAGTTATGAATGTATTTTGGTGAATAGTCATATAGACATAAATTGTTCTCCCCCCCCCCCCCCGCTCACTTTTTTTGGGTCCAAATCACCTTTGAATGTATTTCGTGAGAGTCTTGTACGAGAAAATCTTTACGTCAGTTCTCTCGGAATTTGTAGTATCTGTGAGATAATAGCAAACGACAGTGTGCAATATTGCTATGATTCATTGTTTTACTTTCACGTATCCTGTGACTTCTGACGATATAAATGAGGCGCCTTTGAAAATCACCAGTTTTTGTACCAACTCTATCTGCTGTCTTCCATTGCTCTTTGACTCGGAGAACCAGCAAATCTCATTCCTGTGCATTCTGGGATGTTGTCTTCCCATCTCTTCCTCTGTCCTCTTTGTCTGCGACTGCTTCCGGTTGTGCTTAAGGAAATGGCCTGAATATCGAGAACACATGACCACTGTCAATCATATTTTATGTTTCATCTAAATACCGAGGAGATTTTTGAGAGGTTCTTTAGCTTTCTTGATCCTGTTGTGGACCATATGTTTCTTACATAATTTCTGTAGTGTCTATTCTATGTCAGCCATCCTCGACATTCCAGAGGAGACATCTCTCTTTCTCTCTCTCTCTCTCTCTTTCTCTCTCTCCTTGCTTCTGTCTTCTGGACCACCTTGTTTTCTCTCTTTTACTTGCCGTGTAAAGATATCTAACCGCGTTTGTCACAATATAAGTCGTAATCGTGCTGATGTGTTGGTAAACCCCAACACAGCACAACACATAGTTTATGTCAAAGATTTTCTGTAGCATTTTATTCGGTGTCAAGCGTTGCTCTTGCTTTCGAACCTCAATTATGCCTGACGCGTATCGCATTTTTCATTCCATTGAATTCAGTAATAACCTGAGGCGCTTGAAATCTATGATATAGTTAGATAGTCACTGTCATTGTTTTATGGTGAGGCCAAAGAATCGACGTCAGAACAAGGAAACAGATAGTTGTCATTTTGAAAACTGCTAATTTCTTGTATATTTTCATCCTGGTTTCAGAACAACCAAGGTGGGTGTAAGGATGAAGAACTGGAATACACACGTCAGATCTCAGTGTTTAGAAAGTTGAGGATGGGCTCTACAGAGTTAGTTTTAGTCATGGGACCACATGAACTTTTGACAAAATCCTTCACTATTTCTTTTTTTTTTTTTTTATTATTATTATTATTTTTTTTTTTTTTGACAAACGTTTACTTCTTTTTCTCTTTCTTTCTCTCCTTCTGTCTTTCCTGGATCCTCTCTGCCCCTTCTTTTCATTTCGTCTTTTCATTTTTTCCTCTCTCTCCTCCCCGCCAGACATCCTTCCGCTCATTCCTGTCTCAACATGTGCACATTCAGCTCTGTACCCACGAACATCACACTGGCTATTGTTAACTTTATGGCCTACACAATTCCCTGTATCTTTTATTGTGAGTACTTTTTGTCGTGTGGTATCACTCACCCAAGTCTCTCTATTGGGCCTGCTGGGATAGTAGTAGATTACAAAAAGTTTCTGGAGTTTGTACTCTGTATTAATGTCTACTAGTATACAGATTGGCGTCATTTGTTATTTGTGATTGTAATTTATTACGAAATGTAGTATGTGTTGATTTTCAGATATACAAAAAAATTGATGGACCTTAATGGAAAAAAATCCATTTTCCTTGTCTTGAAATAATTGAACTTAAGGTATTCTAGGACTTGCCAAAACCTGTTTGCTGCTTTACCTACAGACGACCTTTTCCCGAGAACTTAAGTCCTTAACTAAAATTTTACTGTTGTGTGTCAAAACCGATCTATCTTATTAAAAAAAAAAAATAATTTGCAGAAATTTTCAAAAGGATGAACGAGATGTTTGCACGTTGTGACAACAACGTCATGATACTGCTCAGCTTTGATTGCGTAGCAAATTATATTATCAACATTAACTTGGATTTTATCACCAGATTTAACGCGACATCGCAGAGATTTTGTTTGTAACATCAAATGCCAAATTCTGGTTTGTGTATACAATTGTAAGCAGTTTGCTCGCAAGGAATCCTGACGTACAACCGGATCTTTTTATCTGCACCGTTGATACGAAACCTCTCGGTATATGAATCCATTGACAGAAGGAGTGTATTAAAAAATACAACAACCTGATTATAAATTTCATTTAGTTCCAACAATTTCTCTGCTCACACCTTCCATTTGTCGTTTCCGTCATGCAGAGCTGCTACTAAAATTTTCACCATATCCGTGAAAATAATCTGCTTTTCACAGGAAAAGAGATTTGGTATGTTACATTTTTGAGAGAGTGATTAAGTGGCTTTACATTTAGTGATTGCCTCATAAATAACAGTGGTGTTGTTCCATACAGATTGTACAATATTTTGGTGTTGTTATACAGCTGTGTTCTCTGATATTTGCATGGCGTTCTGATGCATTTGTCTACAAGAATATGCACTGGCAAAGGTTCAGATCTGGCTGATGTGTTAATGCAGGCAATACAGTTGGTGTAAATCCCGGCACACGAATGCGTTTCTAAGCAAGCCTGATAGGAAAATTGCCTGTATGAATCAAATCTTTCGATATTTCCTACAGATATTGGAGGACGGTTTTTAATGCGGTGACAAAAGCTTGTGCCGAATCCCTGGTGCGTCATTTGGCTTTGTAACAGCCCAGGGCGATAGGACTTGGTCGTTGGCAATTTGATATAGTTTGTGACACTTTAATCTTCAGGATTTTAGACATCTCTTTTGCAAGAGATATGACGTTCTAGACTCTTTTTTTTCTGCCTTTTTTTACTTGTTATTATTTATATTTATTTAAAAAAAATATATTTTTCTTTTATTTTTCCGAGAGGAAATGACGGGCTTTGCCTATGGGTGATTTTCTCACCGATAACAAAATGATTAATTGTCGTCAGCCTTTGTGTGGATGATAAATCTAAAAGCCCACGGCTATTGCAGGAAGAGAGAGAACACCGCAGCCATGTTAGCATAGTTCCCAGGAGTGTCGATATTTGAATTGATTTTCTTTTTCATTCAAACAATACTGCGCTTCCATATCAGAAAGGCTGCTTGAATTTTCCGCATTAGAATCCCTTCCTCTCCCCTCCCCGCCTCCCCGCCTCCACCTGTTCTATCTCCAGAGACAGGTGTGAAATTTCTATGGCACTAAATGTCCGATACTGCTAGTCCAGTTATGTGTGAAAGAAATAAATGCATGTACTATTTTAGATATGGAAACCATAGATATGTTTTTGAAGAACGTTAACAATTGATCAGTCATATTTGAAAGGTAGTGCAAACTGACATGGATTGAAACGTATTACTTTTACAGCATCATATTATATAGTTATGAGATTTATCCAAACTTTGGCATACACACAACGGACAAACAAACAGACACACAAGCATACGCACGCAGACACACATGTGATAGCACACATACGTATTCATACAGAAAAGCAGAATCACTATCCGTAATTTCTTATAGGCTTTGCCCTAGGAGTCAATGTCTGTAGCTTTCTGTATGCCATCTGGCAGTTAAACAAAGCATCTTGGTGCTAGTGCAGCTGTTCTTAAGTTATTATTTTTTATAAGCATCGTGACATACCAGCTTTGGTAGATTAGGCCGTTAGATGAAAAATATGAATGTAGTGGTCATACTTTTCCACAAGCCGAACTATCTGTCTCATACTGATTTTATCAACTGTATCACAAAGCATGTCTCTCACCATGTGCTAACTCATTCACCTTGTTAATTCTTCTGTGTCATCTTGGCAACCATCCTTTATTTTCTCTTCCCAGCCTGACACCCCCCTCCCCCCCTCCCCTCACCTTACCCGACACCCAAAAAAATATTTACCAAGTCGGTGAAAACAGAAAGAATGGGGTGGAAAATTGTGCACTTCTGTACAGTGAAACCCTGTAATTGTTATCATTTCGGTCTTCAGTAATAATATTAACGAAAACGAACGGAGGTCAGTTATTTTCAATCTTTCTCTGACGGCTGTATCTGACACACAACTCACTTTTTTTGCCTCCATTATTGTGAATCAAGGTACTGAAAGCTATTTACTTTTCTTCTGAATATAAGTATAATTTTAAGCAGCTTTTAGTACATGTACAATAGTGTCAGTAGAATCGTTTTACAAACATTTACAACAACAACAACATCAACAACAACAATAACAACAACAACAACAACAACAACAAAGGCAATAAACAACAAGACCAGCAAAATCAACAGCAACAACAGAATACTTGACTGATCCAAATGGAAAGAAAAATACGAAATAAAAAAAAGCCAGTGAGTATTGAAATGTGTGTAAGAATATTCCAAAGAATGAGCTATGTATGCTTTTAGTTCTTCAAATAAATAAATAATCTCCCACGATCAGACACAGCTATGCAACTAAAAACAAATACACAGAATTCCCATTCTCTTATCTTCCTAGTAAGGTTTCATGGCTTGGGTGTACCAAACCAACATCTGAACATGTAAATCTTATCTAATTATAGAGACTATCAAGTTACAAAATATCAAATGTAAAGCGATTGCAGCTTTAGTACACCATTCCATCTCATAGGAATTATAGCCCACCACCTCATTGTATGTTACACCTTTTCAAAACTAGAAATTTCGTCTTTTTGTTTCCTTCATCTGACTATCATTCGCTTACTGTATTCTCTCTCTCTGTCAGACTGTCTCTCTCTCTCTCTCTCACACACACACATACACATATACACATTCTCTCTCTCTCTCTCTCTTCTCACGCTCTCCCTGTCAATTAACACTTCTTATGCTATTTAGTTGTGCTTCCATATTTTCAGTTGGATTGCTCCGATTCTGTTATGTTATCCATCCATCCATCCATCGACCCATCCATCCATCCATCCATCCATCCATCCATCCATCCATCTATCCTTCGATCCTTCTTCCATCCATCCATCCATCCATCCATCCATCCATCCATCCATCCATCCATCCATCCATCCATCTATCTACATCACCTTCTCGCAACACAGTGCTTAAATTGTACTCCATTCCAGATGCCCAGCTAATTCTATTATGCTGTATTTTTCTTAACACGCTCTACTTTTCAAAATGTAGAGACCTTATTTCTTCGTGTCTGCTTTCAGAGAGATAGAAAAAAAAAAGTTGCCAGACTGATATAAAAAAGAAAACCTTAAAAAAAAAAAACATTACCCGGACAGAAAATGGGTCAAAATTACTTTGAGCCATCTTGTTATGAAATGGGATAATAAAAAGTTTGTCTTGAAAAGGAACAAAATAACAATAATAATAATAATAATATAATATTAACATAAATAAAAACATTCAGTGCATAAAATAAAATCTGCACCTTTCTTCTGGCGAAAGGAGATTTCTTTTGTGAGTTTCACCTTTCTTTTCTCTAACAGAAATTTAATGCAATCGCTCCAAGACACTGGTGTGTGGATTCAATTGCATTTCTAGAGAGGCCTTCACTCATACCCTAACTAGTGTAATTCCGAAAACCATTTGTTTCTTGAACGACATAAAAACACAGCTTAGGTCAGCAGGCTAGGCTCAACCAGAGATGTAGAAACGCGGTAACAAACACAGAAGAGGACGACAAATAATGACCGTGCACTTGCAAATTACTGATGAGACAGACAGTTTTGCCGATGGCTTGACGGCAATTTTTTTTTCATTATTTGTGTGTATATTTCAGGGCATTATTTTACTTCTCGAACTTAGAAAAAAACCTCTTTTATTATCTCCAGAATATTGCAGTCAGAATATGACTGACAGTGGTAGCATCCGTCCATCCATCCATCCATCCATCCATCCATCCATCCATCCATCCATCTATCCATTCATTCATCCATCCATCCATCCATCCATCCATCCTTCCATCCCTCTATCCGCCCTTCCATTCATCTGTCCTTCCACCCACCATCTCTTTATTTGTCAATAGCCTGTTTATCTCAGCCAATTCAACTTTTAAAAAAAAGTGACACTATTTATTTTTCTTTAATTCATGCCAAGACCCAGGAACAGCAAAGCTAGATAAAATTTGAAAATTGTCGTAGTTGACAGATTCTTTAAACATTCTTATCAAACTCGCAGTTTTTTTACATTTTTATTTTATTATTATTACCTTTTCCAGTATCTCTAGTTACCCAGGTGTCGCTTAAAAAAAAAAAAATATTAAAAATAAAAACAAAAATGTGCATGTATACATATTCTTTCTAACGTCATGCTTTGGCCAGTTATTCCCACACGAAAACGCTGCCACTGGCAGGACTCAGGCGCCGTGAAATGAAAAGAGACACCGCGAACATTCTTGGCTTTTTCGTCCTGTGCAGAAACCGTCATTTCAAAATAACAAATAACCTTAAAAATAAAACAAAACAGAAAATCCCAACCGGCTTCGTTTCAGTTCCTGGCTGTTTCGGAAGGGTTTCAGCCAATATAATTCCGGGCTAACAAAAACAGAACCGCGACTGACATCTTCTGCGATGGAGGCGGGGAAGAGCTTCCAACGGCGTAATCGCCCACTCCGCGTGAATCCAAACATCAGGGGCGACTTTGTTTTGACTTGCGGGTGTCACTGACTGTGTCGGTCATCTCCCTTGCCTCGTTGCCCGGATGTCAAAACATTACGTCAGAGCTCTTCTGTGATGTACATGTAGACTCTCCCCCCCTTTCACTCTCCCCCCCCCCCCCTCTCTCTTCCTCTATCTCCCCTTCCAGTTCTTTCATTTGTTTTTCTACGCATGGTATTATGTAACACTCCGTCAATATGATAACATCCCAGTGCGTCATTTTGGACATTTAGGCTTCTCTAGTGTTATCCATCATAATCATATTCGTTTTTTTTTTTTTTCAAATTATGTATTTACTTATTCATCCATTCATTTATTTAATATGTTTTAAAAATATTATTCATTCATTTATTTATTTGTTCATTTATTTAATTATTGATAAATTCGTTAATGTATTTACTTATTCATTCATTTATTTATTTGTTCATTTTTATGTCATAATATATTATACTTATAGCACAGAATGCCCAGTGGTTGATAACAAACCAAATAATTCTTTAAAAAAAAAAAAATGTGCCATAGCAAAGAAAAAAAAAAAAAGGAAAGTAAATAAACAATTAGAATTAAAGAGAACCCTACAAATTGTTTTAAAAAAATAGGCTAGTAATAATAATAATGCTAATAATAATAATAATAACATAGAGCTGCTAATCTAAGTTGATTTGGAAGTATATCAGATAGTAATAAAATTATAGGGGGCAAGAGTACTCTCGAAAGTTCCGCCATAACTGTGATTATTTTTGTTGTTGTTCTTGTTATTAATTTTACAGTTGTATTATTATTACTATTATTATTGTATCGTTATCATCATTATTATTGTCATTTCCGACCCATCCACTCTTTTCCTCATCTCATTTCAGGCAAATAGCTTATTTTGCATGTCATTGTGCTGTGGCCTCACTGAGCGAGCTTCTGCTTTCAAAAATAAAAGGTAAAAAGTAAAGTAAAAGTACCATCCCTTGACCCCCAAGAAGGGGAAATTGGCTTGGCCATTTCAGACCGCGTCGCCCAGTGCAGCGCCACTGTACATCAGGTACCCGTTTTACATATGGGTGGGCTGAGGAAAATTACGTGTTAAGTATATTTTCTAAGGATACAACATGCAACGGTTGCGATTCGAACCACCGACCTGTGCTTCCAAAGGCCGCAGCACAAACCACTGAGCTAACACGCCACACGTGATTAATTAACCATAATGTTTGATTAATTATCCATAATACTAAACTATAAACATTGTGTTATAATTTACGTCATGTTGTTGTGGACTCATGAATTCAAAGGCGAATTCAGAATGAAATTCCAATCTACTAGCCATAGTGAAGCGCCGTAACATTGTGTGGTATGGCCATGTCAAGCGATCTCCAGGCATTGCAAAGGCAATCTTGCAAGGTACCGTTTCAGGAGGAAGGAGAAAAGGCAGACAAAAGAAGAGATGGGATGCCAACATATGAGAATGGACGGGTCTGGAGCTTAAGGACACCTTGATAAAGGCAGAGAACAAGGAAGGATGCAGAAACTGGTTGTTAGAATTTCAGAGGCATCCCAAAGGGCAAGTGGTCTACAGGAGCGATGATGATAATGTTAGGATACCGAAACCATTAAAAAGCAACTCCTTTTAAAAAAATATATATATATTTATATATATATATATATCAATTTGTTGTCTAACTGTTTATTTGCTTTTCTATCATTGATATTCATATTATTTAATTTGGATGTGATTTTTTCCATTTCATGTTGATTTCTGAAGAATGAGGAGCAATGAAAGCGATAACCAAGGCACAGATTCGGGTAAACAAAATTACAAAGAACTTCACGGAATCCCAGTATTGTTAATTTTCTGAGTCAACCTAGCTACTGCTAATACAGCAGTGCCCACTGTTAACTCGGAAGTGAGGGAAACAAATTAACCAAACTAACTAAACTAAACTAAAATTTACTTAACTACAGATAAGTGAAACAAAGCAAAGCAAAGTAAGCCACACAACACCACATCAAAAGTAACGTTGAATAAACAATGTAACTAAACTGAACTTAACTTAAGATAGGCGAAACAAAGCTAATCAAAGCAAACTACACCAACCCACATCAAAATTAACGTAAAGTAAACTGTTGCAAAGAAAAAAAAAATATAGTAAAGCAGAGGAAATAAAGTAAACCCAATTCACAAAATTCAAATTAAATTAAATAACATTTAGGCCTACTATGTGACATTGTCAATGCAAATTTGAGAGCCAATAATGGAAAAATCTGGCAAAAGCCACAGGGAATACTATGCCTTTTTTTTTTTTTTTTGCAGAATATCTTCCTGTCAAACTTATGCCATAAAGCATCTCTATGTTGCTAATTCCGATAACCAGTTAGAGAATTATAAATTATACAACAAAGGTTCTAAAAAAAAAATAGCAGGGGATCACATAACACAATAGTGTTATGTTATTTTTTTTTTACCACGGTTGTGGATAGCTGAGATAACCACCACTACAGAAGATTGAAAAGCTTATAAAAACCATAACCATAGGGGAACATGAATCGAAGCAGCCTTGTGAATGAGTATAAAAGAAAATGACTATTTCTAGATGAACAACAACAAAAAAAAGAAAAATAAAGTACATCTATGCAGCTGTAATTCTGACCTCACGTCATCAAGTAGTCACGATAGACTGTAAAAGAAATATGAAGCTTTTGCTGGTTTCTTTTCTCTAACAGCATAACCTACTGTCTGTAGTTTCTTGTGAATACGAAGTAGTTATCTCCATTCAGATGTTTGACTTAATCAAGTACATCTCTGCAAATATTGAGTGTATATTTTCTGTTTGCGTTTCAGAAGAAAAACAATCACTTGATCTATTATTAAAAAAAATAAATAATGGGGGGAGGGGGGGGGAGGTTGAAAAGCAAAGTCTATATGCTCATTTGTTAAAAGGCTGCTCATCTGCTTAAATCTCAGGGATTTATACTGTAGAAACAAAGAATAACTCAACAGGCTAGCGACACACACTGCGGAATGAAGCTCAAAGCGTCACCTGCAATCACTTAAGGAGATCAAGGCAAAATATAGAAAGAAAAGCCGAAACGATGGCAGCCATTTAATTATCAGCGGGGGGTAAGAAAGTTGAGCTACTGCACGCAGGAGGTTTTCAAACGCTGAGCCTGAAAAGCAAAACACCATTTTTCATTAATTCTGTCAGGGAAAGCAACAAATCTCGCATCAAGTCCGCACTTCACCATTTTTATGACGTCACTTCCTCTTCCGGTTGGTATAAAAATGAAGGCCTGTGTAACTGGAGGCGGAAGGCCCGAGTCTTAATTATAAAGGGAGATAAAAAGTTGTGATAACAGAGCTGAACGAAATCAGTGCTGCTCCTGCTCCCCTTGAGATCTGCACAATTGACAGGACAATACGTGGACAAGGTTTAGATCCACTCCAAGGGGTTCCGTAAACAAAGAACTACTGGTGAGTTGAGCTAAAAGAAAATACGCTTGTGTGGGGATAAATCAAAGACAATAGGAAATTTTTGTTTGGTTGTCATTTTGTTTTTCTTTTTTTTTTTTCTTTTTGACAGAATGGAGATGTAGAACGAAAGTTGTTTGCAGTGAAGTAATTTGGGCTCACAGCTTCCGATTAATTCAGTCTAAACATCTCTCCAGAAACTGTTTTTAATGGGCCCGCATTTTACTTATCATCATATATCTATTTAAAATACTATACGCGTTTAGTCTGCTTGACTCAAGAATGAACTTCGAACAGCAAACCAATCAGTGATTCCAGAACCTTATAAAAATGCTATGCCTATGATAACGCATATCATATCAAATTTGAACTTTGATTTATAGCTTGCGAACCCTTTCAACATATTACCAATCTGGTTATACTGTCAATATCTTAATGAGCAAATAAGATATTCGTTTGTCTGCGTTTGTCTAAAAACCCCAGAGATCGTGAAATTATTCATTAACCCCTTTCCAGCAACGTTATATTGATTAAAAATCGACGCACTATTTAATAAGTTAATGCTTCAAAATGTTTTCAGTTATACTACAGAGCAAAACAACAGCAAATCAGTGTAGTCTCGAAAACAAAGCCAAGGCCACGCTGACCTGTTTAATTCCTTATGGAATATAATGAACATCGTAAACAAAATCGCGATGCCAGACTACACCACGCCCACTCCGGAATATTTCCTTTCATTGTGATAATTATATGTATTAGGCCTACAGCTTTCTTTTCACATCTGTCCCCTTCTCTCTCTCTTTTCTTTTCTTCCTCCCCCCCCCCCTCACCCCCAACCAGCGTTCCCCCCCCCCTCACCCCCAACCAGCGTTTT
>JBCAUA010036768.1:0-12096 GCA_038406235.1 Peronia verruculata | reverse complement strand
TATTTTATTTTTAAAAAATTATTTATTTATTATTATTATTATTATTATTACTATTATTGTTACTTTCTTTTTGGGGGGTCAACTTAAGTTGCTTAACTGAAGGTAAAAGTAATGGAATTTAATAAAGTCAACAATTAACTTTTATTATCCAGTCCGTTTTATTGAGTGTCAGTGTCTAGGCTACTGAAAGTACTGTTTTATGTGTCTCATTCATTAGTGTGTCTGGAGTGCCAACATTCAAAAATTCACATTTCCAGAATAACCTCAATCTTTCTCAATCACGTTTGAAGAAATACGATCCAATGTGAGTCCAGAACAGGAACACACTTCAACACTCATACGTGGGCCCGGGGTTTCTAAGTAGGTTCTCTGCTCCCACCTGCAGGCTGTGTAAACCCGCCATCGGCGGGGTGCCTCTCATGGAGTGCCATCCTCGACATTCCAGGGGAGAAATCTCTTTTCTCTCTCTCTCTCTCTCTCTCTTTGCTCCTGTCTTCTGTCCTGCTTTCTTTTCTCTCTTCTTGGCGTGTAAACGTATCTTACCGTGTTTGACTCAATACAGCCGCACTCATGTTGATGTGTCGTTAAACCCCAACACAAACAAACAAACAAACAATACGGGTGAAGTCAATAATATTATATGTACATTTGTGTCAAGTCTGTCATAATGACTGTCTAAACTGATTTATCACTTAGTGGCTTGTCTTTTTTTGTTGCTTTTTGTTTGAAATACCGGTACAGTAAAACAAATCTGGGTTTTCTGTTTTGTGATAATGTACTTTTTACTTTGTTTCCTTTTCATACTTACAAGGTCTAGATTCAAGAGGATGTTTCAGCATGTGAAAAATTCAGTCTATGAACTGATAGTTTGGAATGGAATAATTATTTTCATGATACCTTTTTTGCAACCTTTATTTCTCCCCATGCTACGTTTATTGTTCCTTGTGTCAAGGCATGTTGTCAAGGACAAGTTAGGCGCTACATTAAATATCTCTGTGTTCAAAAATAGAGTATATCCACCATTTATCAGCAAGAACATTCCAAACATTCGGGACTTAAAAATTAGAAAAACTGATGTTTTACTTTGTGGATATCCAAAGACTGGCTGTCATTGGACGCATGAGATCTTGCACATGTTAGTTACAGGCAAAGCAAAACTTACAAACTATGGCAAAGTGATGGCGGGTATGATTGACGTGTTACCGCCCATTTTTCTTGACTCGTTTCCGTCACCACGAGTTCTGAACTCCCACCTCCTGTATGAGGAGCTTCCACAAGGCATTAAGGAGAACAAAACCAAAATTGTTTTGACTGCCAGGAATCCCAAGGACACAGTTGTTTCCTTCTTTAACCATCACAAGAATTTGGAAGCGATATACATCTATGTTGGACAATTTGATGGACACTTTGACCTCTTTATGGAAGGTCAGCTGGAATACGGGAGTTATTTTGATTACATGTTATCATGGGACAAAGTTATGCGAGACCAGAACAGCAACCCAATTCTTCTCTTGGACTTTGAGGAAATGAAGAAAGATCCAAAAGCCAGTGTCTTAGAACTGGCAAAGTTTCTGGACATCCCTATCACAGATAGTTTTGCTGCATCTGTTGTGGAGATTTGTGATTTTAAGAAGATGAAAGACAGAAGAGAATCTGAAGGCGGTGTAGAAGGGAAACTTTTTCGTAAAGGTAACTGACACTAATGCCCTAAGTTTGCGTACGTTGAAACGAAATTTAGAAAGAAAGAAATTATCGTTAGGTGCATACAAAAATTGCTTAATACATTTTTTTTTTTTTTTATTTGACCAAATTGAGTTCAGACTATGGCTGAACATAAGCCTGCACCATTTGAAATACAATAAGTGTGTGATGATTTAAGATGAAATGAAACTGTCTTTTCCATTTTCTCTCGAAATAGCCAGAAATGACTTATAGGTATTTATTTTATGAGCCTGACGAGTAACTGTTTCTCCACGCACATCAAAGGCCCGTAATTTTTTTCTCGTTAAAAGCATACAGCAGGGAAAGGATTGGCCTTTCTGTCTGTGTTATTCATTTTGGTATGATTGGAAATGACAGCCACAGACATGGCAGTGCAGGTAAAAGTAGGAGGGAATCATTCTAATCGTAAAGTTTTGCTCTGATTCACTTCAGTTAATGTGTTTACAGTAAAACAATAAAAACAAGTGTCACTTTGGAACTCTCCCCGCTGGAGGGTTTTGGGTGTGAGTATACATAAACAAATAATAAAGACATCTCTATCTGAATTCTAAAGATCTGAAGTTTGCCTCCCTAATATTGTAACTCCTAGATGGTATTGTCCCTATATTAACATCAGACCCACATTCATAGAAAACTACATTCTATTGACTCTACCAATGTCGGGAAGATTACTCCGTTTTAGACCATGATGAACACATTGCATAGAAACGTGTTAATCATCTCGGTTTCATTGAGACAGATTAGGACCCAATGATCAAACACAGAATTTATGGAGGAAACTATTACCACAGAAAAGGCCAAGCGGTAATTTCTCGCTCACAAAACAACAACAGCAGTAACAAAACAACAACGACAACAATAACAATATCAGCAACACCAAGAATAATAAAAACAACAGCAGCATTAATAAAAACTAAAAACTAACTTTAGCAGAATTAACAACAACGACAACAACAGCGGCAGTAACAACAAAGCAACAAAAACAGCAATATCTATATCTTACAAAAAAAAAAAAAAAAAGAGAGAGAGAGAGAGAGAATTGCTGTAACGTTTAAGCAACGAGTCCTAAGATAACTTTCCCCCTCCTCGTTGCTGTGCTTGTTTCAACAATTCTCTGACTTGCGAAGTAAAGTAATGGGGCTAGGCAGAAACAATACCTAGGGTATTCTAACTTTCAGGCATTGTCGGTAATGACAAGATATCATCCAGTGTAGAGCCTATAATAATAACATACTGTGTTATTTACAAAACGTAGGTTACTGACTTTACATAATCCCTGCATTGCTATCACTTCCTCACACTGTTTTCTATCATAACTTTCAGGCACTGTCGGCGATTGGAAGAACTGGCTCACAAATGTTCAAAGTGACGCCATTGATCGTCTATGGCAAGAAAGGATGACAGGATGTCTTTACCAACCCAGATATTAGATCTTTTCCCCGTCACTTTACATGACCATTGTGTGGATATGTCCATTACATTTTTCAACTAACATTTCATGTTTGGGAAGAGAATAGGTATTGAAGACTTAGTCATGAAGCGATTCATTTCTTGTGAATGATGCTAACTCTTTGGAGGTAAAGGTGACAATATATACCGAACAACTGAATAAACAAAATAAGGTAAAGGCTGACAGTGAGCAATACATATTAAACTATGATTTTTTTTATTTATGTTTATCATTTCATTCTTCTTTATCTAATGTTTATTTATTTGTATGTGTCTCTGAGTTTTTATAATACTTTTTTGCGCATTTTATTACAGGATCCACACTCGCCTGCTTATCCAACTACCAGTTGTCGTATATCTACCAACCTATCTGGGCATCTGGCTATATTTGGCTGCCTAGCTATATATTTGGCGCCTGGCTACTTGGCCATTTTTCTTTTCTAAAGCCTTTCAATCCTATGAAAGAAGGATTATCTCGCTTTTAAGTGTCTGCTTGGTTTTGGTGAGAAAGTTATAAATAAAATTTTGCCCGGAACGGGTGCACTCCGCCTACTCTTCATCGACTGTGAACCACCAAGGGTTCTTTAGCGTGCGTAACAAACATGTGGGACCTTATTCGAGAAGGCTACACGTCGTGCTTCCTTGCCACAAAAAGCCGGGGAACTGTTAAATCACCGAAAACAAATAGAGCCTGTAGTTACAGGGATAAGCACTATATATAAGTGCTCTGTCTTATCTCCGTATCCCTTCCGTCCCCCGATGATTAAGTGAAACGGAATTTCTATTATCATGTCTGTGTCCATTCTATGGTAGCAAATATTGCACATTGCAAACAGTCCATGTTATGAGAACTGGAAAAAGACTCACGAGTGAATAAGCGATACATACGACATACCAAACTGTTGGTACATGTGGCAACAAGCATTTGAAGCTGTCTTCACCTATTACGTTTGTCATGTGTCTTTAAGTAGACTGCGTGTATCTAGGTTTTGTGCCTGAATCACATGCCCTGAGCTCACAAATGCATTTTTAAACCCTAATGTTATTATGATTATTATTATCAGCTTACTTTCATACTGTTGTTGGCGTGTGGTTTTTCAGAAATATAAAAAACGGACAGGTATAAAGACACACTGAGGAATAGGAACTCAGGCGCGTAAGATAGTAAAAAGACAGTCCCACAGGAGTGAGACACAAAATATAATTATTGACCCGCAGGTTGTAAGATAGTAAAGAAATAGATCCGCAGGTAGTAACAGACAGACCTGTAGGTAGTAGGGTAGTAAAGAGATAATCTTTACGTAGTAAGACAGTAGAGAGATAAATCTGCAGGTAGTAAGACAATAGACATATACCCGTTGGTAGTAAGATAGTAAGAACTAAACCTGTATGTAGAAATATAGTAAAGAGATAAATTTGGAGGTAGATAGGACTTTTGGTGAATAGGTAAGCATTTGGAGAGCCGTATGTAAATAACTTTCCCATAAAAAGAGAGACTCGGGTAGTAAGGCAAGCAGACAAAAGTAAGGTAGTGGTATAGATGTGTAGGTAACTGAAAGAGCAATTACTACTTTTTGGACCCAATAAAAACAGTTGCAATACAACAGTTTACAAATGTGTACAAAGTTCAGCTAGGAAAAAATATGATCTGAATTTTGTTCTCAAATCTAGCTCTAATTCAAAAAAGAGAAAATGTCACAACAATCTGTTTCTTAAGATAACCAATTGTGTCAAACATACTTTACATGTACAACAAACCTTGAAAACTATGTAATGTGTCCATCTCAAATTTGCCACATAGAATTGTTAGATAACGATCCATATTTCTATTACATAAGTCAGAAAAAAAGGCTCATTACGCTTGACGTCATTCTAAAAAAAAAAAAAAAGGGGGCGATAGTGATTGAATAGTAAATTCAAGAAGGTCTTTAATCCGTGTTTCCCCCTTCCGAGTCGCAGAGCATCCAAAGTAACAAACATGTTTTCTTTGAGAAAATTACATAACGCAGGAGGGAAATGTATCTATGTCTGGCTATATTGGAGAAATTTTGTCATGATAGATGAGAAATGTACAAACATAGGAAATTGATTTACAGCACAATGAGGATTCGTGTATTTATACTATTTAGCTTAGATTCTACAGCCATCTGGCAAAGCATAGATCAACGAGTCTCCGTCTGAAAGTTAGAATTTAATTCAAGGCTTTTCACAGAAAACTCAGAGATTGCTGCAACAAAAAGGCACCTGGATTATTATTTCCCATGCATCATGCCCATCGTTCAATCATTATATCACCGTCAAAAGAAATATGACAAATCCGATAAGCATTAGTGACCCCCTGAGGTCAGAATAATAAAAGGCTTTCGTGCCAATATTCTGAGTACCTATTACGAGTATAAATACAGATGTTCTAAAGAGGTTTGCGTTAGAATTCCTCTCCAAATGGCGTATCTTATTGTAAGAAAGTACTAGGCGTATTAGTAATGATGCATTTAGGCGAAAACTCATTTCTGGATCATGAATAAAAGGCGCCGGGCGTGAGTCAAGCAAGTCTTAAAGTTCTAGTCGGACTTGGATGTCTCACTGTTATCTAACCAGCTTAACCCTAGCTTTAACCCCGACCGACCATAGTTCCATAGTTCGGACGGAAAAAAGGATGATGTAACATGTCCTAGTAGACACGAAGGCTTAGCCGAACTTGAGTTCAGCTAGGCGTTTCGTCAAAGGCAATGGGCCATAGAGACTCCATATACAAGTACCGCTCAACACATGAGAAACAATAATACACCAGCAACAGTTTTCACTGACATTTTCGAGGGCAAATCTCATCGTCCACCAAATTAATGGAACAAGGATAGCTTTGTAACTACATAGATAAATTGATATTTGACTAAAATGCTCTAGTTTTTCAGTAATATAAAATTCGTACATTCCACCATCTTTTCACCACCTTTCATATTTACAGGGAGAGATGACATCTCCAATCAGTCGAGGGCTGTTTGAACAATCTTTCATCCAGCGATCTAGTCCCGCTGAACGTGCTAGGCCGAACCTTAACGAGGTAATAATGGCTTTGGCCAGCATCCATACAGCCATGATGACTTGACTGATATGGATCAGATGGCTTTAACCGATGACCAATCGCTAGCACGCTATCCTGTTAAGCAAATTTATTATCGCCGTTCTTGTGATAGTTACGCGATAATTCACAAGGGTGGGACGTCGGCACAGACGCCTACCTCGGGGCAAACGTGATGTTGCGTGCGGCCTTGGTGGCTGACAGCCTCTGCGGAGTTAACTGTCCTGAACGATAAATCGCAACATCCCCGCATTTATCGATGACTATGTTGGTGACAGGATCAGGAACGTGAACTAATCATCTTTAACTGACCCAGGGTATGGCTTGGCCAGGGCAGGGCAAGTGGGAAGGATTTTTAAAGGATGTCCTCATCATTTACCGATTGCGACAATTGTAAAGCCATTTCTACCTTTCTCAGTTTAGACTGACATTGCACACCACATATCTATAGTTATATAATGGTAGCTGTTCTATTTTCCATACCAAGTGGAATGGCTTGAAAACTGAGACCTTGTGGAGAAAGATTTAACGTTCGCTTTGTGTGTTGCTAACAGCATTGTCTTCAGATTTAAAAGTTATTTCTGAATTATATTCTTTGGCATGTGAGATTAGCTGATTCGTGCCACCATGCCTTTGGTAGGATTATTTCTCTTAATCAAGCAGAGCTAAAACGAATCATATTTTGATATTCTTTAAAAGAGTCTCGTTTACCATTATAGTCCAATATAGGGAGTTATGGTTAATTACCCAATTAATTACAGTACAGAAGCAAAACGCAAACAAATATAATTATGCTTCAACCAGACATTGCTGAGCTGAATCAGCCATTCATTTTGATTTATGGACAAGGAAATGACATGCCGAAGAGCATCATGAAGATTTCATGACAAGTATTTATATTAAGGAGTGATAATGATAATGTATCGTGGCGCAAAAACGAGAACATTACATAGCTGTCACTGCTGCATTTCGTTCATCCTTGTAATGGTGATTGTATGCTGCTGTTGTAAATGGACGTTTACAGTGATGTCATGTAGATTATTCTACTGAATACTCAAAAGAGATCAGTAGACAAACATCACTGAAACGTCACTGAATATTTGGAAATCGTTTTTTTTTTTTTTTAGTTCATTACAGCAGAGAGCACTTTAGTCTGCTCTGAAAATACCGCACTCTGAGAAGGCCAGCAATCTACTTCATTAATAAAACCAAAACAGTTAGTGGATGAAATTTGTCTGAATCTGGGAAAAAGATCAGTCCCTGAGGCAAAAACATTCGATCCGAAGAGTGCGTGTATGGAGCAGGAAGACAAAATCTGAGGGAAGGACGACTTTTTTGGTGGTCAATTTTAGAAGTATTATCAAAAGTCAGGACACACTGTTGATCTACAAAATTGGCTCTCTTTGTACATATTGATAGTTGTCTTTCACGGACAGCGCAACATATCGATTTGCAAAAGACGACAACCTTGAAGAAACATCGATTCTGCAAGTGCAATCTTGGCATTGCTAAAGTGCCCATCTGTCCTCAAAGCATGGCACATTTGACGACATGATTTTTTCAAATAAGGGCTGTGAAGGGAGGCTGCAAGACAGACTGATTAAGTACAGCATGCTATAAATAACTGACGCTGTTCCTGCTTAGAAATGTTGCCATGCCTAGTGTGAAACGCACTTCAGGCTTGCTTATAACTGATATATAAACGCAGGTTGTTACCAAATAGGTGCAACAAATAAAACTAACTGCAGGCTTGACAGACTTCGCGTTCTTGACATTGACTTATCATAGTGAAATTATAATTTAATCTCAAAGCAGTCGTGAGAAATGTGTAAATAGTCATTCTTTAAAAGGGCAAATAATGTAAATTCCAAGAATGAGGTAAATTCATGGTTTTGTAGTGCACCCAGTCATCGTTTTAAAATTTACGCCATAGAAAAGCTATAAATCACGATCAACAAAAGAGAAATCAAGAAAGAATGAACATAACGGATTTGAGATACATAGGCCTGGCTCTGTCTTAGTCCAACAACTAGCGCAATCGTGTCTCGAAATCTTGCACTCTTACCTTTAAACTGACAATCTCCTTTTCCCAATTTCTTCTTCCTTAGGTACACAATGTAACTAGTCTTTTCCTAGAGCTTTTTAGTCTTTTTCGCCTTGAGCTTAAAACTCATGGAAATTCACACTGAGTTATTATATCCCACTTTTTTTCACTACGGTGTCCACCCTGCTGCTCCCGATGTTGCTCCTATTTTTTAAGTAGTAGTAGCTGTAGTAGTCTCTCTTTTCGTTTATTTCTTTTGCTGTTTTTGTGGTTACAACTGTTGCTGTGTTGTTTTTGTAGTTGTTTTTATATTTTTTAATCTGCAATTCAGACAAGGATGCGCAGTACTTTCAGGACGTCTTTGGCTTATATATTGTTCAAAAAGGTTGTTGGTCATGTTGTTCCGGAATTCCTGTTTCTTTGAGACTTTATGTAGCTATACATAAACATACACTTCCTTCTCCACATCTCCCTCCCCCTTTCCTAAAACTGAGTTGAAATGAAATCTTTAGCAGCTGCCACTACAGTTCGCTGATACTCTGCATTCACGCTGCATTACAACGTGAATGTTACAAACAAATTATTTGGATCATGTGATATTTTATTTGAAATCATTACAAAATAATAGCTAACTCTGCCATATCCATATTTAGACCAAATTAGGTTTCTGCCAGATCTGAATTTCCGCACTAAGACGCATTTGTTTTCTTGATCCCATGTAATCTATATCTTGAAAAATAAAGATCCTTTTCATTCAAAAAAAAAAAAAAAAGATAGCTACTTACTGAAAAAAACATATTGATACGGTTTTTGGCTCAATTGTAAAACTGGATTTTCTGCATATATGACGTTGTATCAGGAGAAGGCAGAGCTATCATCACAGTGCAGACTGTAGTGACAACAAACTCATCCCGGGAGGTATCAGCGAGATGTATCAAGTCAGCGAAGCGAAGATGATGTCAGTCCCATAAATTCGGTCTGACCACTCTGAAACTGTTGAGCCCATTTCCTGCTCAGGCCACATGAGTTTATGAACAACCTCAGCAATACAAACCTGTTATGATAGAGCACAATCAGCAGCCTTGAAGTGATGGTTGTGGAGTTGTGTTGGGATTGATTCGGCTGGCCCCAGACAAAGAGTCTTTATGAATATTCTTTCCATGAAAATTGTAAAGTGGAACAGGGGCGTGACCCTGGTGAATGTTGAAAACCACTTAGCCAAACAAGCCGTGGCCCAACAACAAATACCTATGTCGATTCAGTGTGCCGGGTGGTTGTTTCTCTCGCCCATGTTGTCAACGGGGAAGGCATCGGTGGAACAATGGTCATGGACGCTCTTGCTTGCTCACCCAGGTCTGTCTCCGCCCGTTGTCCGATTATGGGATTTGTTGTTGGTTATTATGGCTGTTTCCTTCTCTTCTCTCCATTACGCCAAATTTTATATATAGGCAAATAACACGCTATTTCATCGTCTGTAACTCTCACAAAACAGTACTGCTCAGGTGGGAAGTTAAAGTATTCCTTTGAGCATAGGAATTTGATATTTTGTTCTTACTTCATATCTGATAGCATCTTTAATTCAATAATCCAATAATCATAAAGTTATATTTATGGATTTCTGCGTGTTTATGATAATTATGTGTCTGTTAAAATATGTCTGTCAGTGTGTGTGTGTGTGGGGGGGGGGGGGCTGTTTGGGTTTGTGAATGAATCTGTGCGTGTCATGATAAAACAGCTTATGTGAAATGTCATGAACATGTACGCGGAACGTGCGTTCTTTTCATGTTCAGCGTTTCAAGTTAAAAAAGAAATGTAGGTCGCTTTCTGTTATTATTTTCATGTCTAGAACTTTAATCATATCTGATGTGCAGAGCAACGCTGAGCAGCATAACAGCAATCAATAGCGGTTGATTTCCCTGAGAATTCGTGGATAGATGAACCGATACTTGAAGATGACATGCTTATGCTCTCGTGCCTTTCCTGTTGAAATGTCACGCACTGTGGTGTAGATTTAAAGAGGGTTATAAAATATGAGAGATCAAAAAGTTGTGCCTGTTCTTTTTTCACACAATTAAAAAAAAAAAAAAACCCTCTTCATACTCACACACCTCGCCAACTATAACCTCAGACAACAGAGTTGTATAATGTCTCAGCTCATTTCTATTGTCTCACACATCATCTGATATAATGAAGCGTTTAAATCTTAAGAAATTAAGCTCATTTGGAGTAATATTGAGATTTTTAAGACTGACACTCAGAGAGAACTCTATTATAGAAATATGACAATCTTTTCATCATTATTTGGACAAATAGGGGATATTTCATTGGAAGAATTTTGACAATTTGAACTACTTTCATTCTCAATTGGAAGAAATGAGCTTTTGTTTCACAGTTTCTGTTTCAGTTTTCAGTTTCCACCACCACGGTTAAACATACACCACCTACCTAGTTATTACGTTGCATAACATTTGAAAGGAGTAACAGATTAAAGTAGAGTTATTACATTCTCTATAAATAGGTTATTTATCAACTCATAACCAAATCTGATGAGCAAAAGTAGGCCAACAATTAAAAATGTCGTTACAGTTTTGATCAAAAGCAATGAATAAGTCACCCAGTAAACTGAATTTAGGTGAATTTCCTATCGATTGAGCTTTATATAGACTTTAATTTGATCGTAAATTAGCTTGGCTGCTCTAGTCATAGAGATATTGAACACTGATTATTGATCTCATCATTAGCCTAATACATTGAGAATTTTAAGGCCATTACTTGCATCAGAATCAGCACCCATGCGAACTTAATTAATTCAATTTCCATGGACAATGTAAATGAAATAAAGAAAGCGTATCTCATTCCGAATAGTTCCGATTCTATTGTTCACGGGAACAGCTATATTCCAAACTCTTCAACTCTCCGGCTACATTGAATGAAAACCATTGGTCAGAATATATGTCTGAAAGTGTAACTGTGCAAAACGAATATGGTTTTTCAAAAAGAAAAAAATAAATAAATAGAGATTGGTCCAATGCACTGTTCAGATAATGGCTCTGAAAGAGTTGAATAACATTATTGACATTTTTTATGAGTGTCTGTGTTGTGTTGATAAAGGTTTGACGCTAATCCAATAACCAATGTATTTGCAAAAAAGAACAACAAACAGTTTCAATTTCATAGACCAGTGAACATAAATAGGGCCAGCACTAATGCAACAAATGCATAATAATGAAACTCCACAGATGAAAAAGTTTAGGTTGTAAAGGGCAGTTATCATTCGAAACATACAGGGAGAAAAGGCGTTAAGAATTATCCAGATGAGAGGAAAACTTGACAGGTTAAAGAGGAAATGAATTTGCCTATCTTGTGCACGTAATGTAGCAAAACAAACAAGAGAAATGGAACTGGAAAGGCAAACACACCATCAGACAGCTTGATGGCCAAGAGACAACAAATTTAGCTAGGCATTCATTGCAGAAAGACATCAGATCGACAGATATTTGAACAAATTCAAATCAAAAAAGGTTATCGGTTAGAGAAATAAACAAACATAATGACAGACAGACAGAATTAGGGGCAGGAACACAGATAGACAAATATGCTGAAAAACAAATAGCTAAGATAGACTGACTGACAGAAAGAGGGTAAGCATACAGACAAACAGAAGAGATATTACACAAATAGATGGTGAACAGGTACGTACAGACTGACTGACAGACAGACAGACAAACAGGTAGATAGATAGATAGATAGATAGATAGATAGATAGATAGATAGATAGATAGATAGATAGATAGATAGATAG